>JASAMY010001925.1:0-42048 GCA_030248085.1 Paralinhomoeus sp. GSCO2_6 | reverse complement strand
CACACACTTTGAGGCCACAGACAGAGGCGCCTATTGGAGGGGGCAGTCTCCCTGCAGGGAAGGGTCCCCAGATCTTGCCCTCTCCAACCCACCAACAGAGCGGTGCCCGGTTTCTCCATGGGGGAACAAGCACTCTCAACCAACAGGACGCATGCATACACTGAAATGCCATGCACACAATGCAGAACTGACCACCACGTTCTCTGGAACATGCACGACACCACCCTTGATCACAACACACACACACAACACCCTACACTGTTGATAGCACCACAACAACATGCTCGATTGTCTGAAATCACAGGTGTCTCTGGTCGTTGGGGGTGGCGCTGGCAAGACAATGCCTGAAACAGCAGCCTGCAGACGCTGGTGCACTGGTGCCAACACTCACGTACCTGTCAGAGAAAGATGGGTGGAGGGAGACATCGAGCTAGGCGACGCAACGCAGCAGCATCGTGAGCAGAGCAGAATCAGAAATGCCCCCTCTGACCCAGTGAACATTGCCTACATGAGCGCACCTGCATTGTATGCTGCCTGATGATGAGCAAGAACAACAGGTAAGATGCTGTGACGAGCTGTATGCTGACGATGCCTGCAATGCACTGGTTGTTAAAGAGTTGTGCACTGTTGAAGACTCTTGGGAGCTGCGAATGAAACTGGCGATGCAGTAAGACATGCACCTGCAGATGAGGTAGAGTTTGTTACTCCCACTGCACACGCACGCACGCACGCACACACACACACACACACACACACACACACACACACACACACACACACACACACACACACACACACACTGAGAGCAACACACCTACATATTCATTCTCTTGCATTGGCACCATACAACGAGGCAACTGTATGCACACAAGCACCCCACAACAACCCATACAAGCACTAGCACACTTGCATGCACATCTATACACCATAATGCTGCCTGGAGTTCAACAACACCAACAGTTGTAGGTTGTTAGGATAGCAGACTCAACAACACCCCACACTCACCCTACAACAACCCTAGCAGACATGCATACGCATCGGTGCACAATAATGCAACATGGTTTTCACCAACACCAACAGTAGCAGCTGGTTAGGATAGTACACTCAACACCGTAAACAGACACAACACCTCACATGCACACACACATACACACATCATTTCAACTACACCACAGTGTTAGGACAACCTTGGAGGAGGGCAACACCTCAGCTCCCCGGGGCAGGGGCAGGCCGCCACTCCACCAGCACAAGGGCACACCCCAGATTTCCACAGGTCCCCACATTTCCTCACAGGGCAGCAAGCACTCTCAACCAACAGTTGCAAATGTTGCTCAGTTTATTTGATTGGATGACACAGCCAAACCATTGTCAGAGACAGTATAGCATCCAACACTGCACAGTTCACCAGAGGTTCATCATGCACAACCCACCCACGATCACAATGGGCATCAGAACAAGGCGCCCGAAATCACAGCTGTCTCTGATCATCAGGGGGTGGCACTGGAGTGCATGAAAAGCAACCTGCGGATGACACAGTGACATGCAAGAGTTGCTGACTCCGACGACGCTGCAATGATGGTGTATGGATGGGGTTGGCCCACACCAGTGCAGCAAGCACAACAGAGGAACAACCTGTGGATGGTGTGGGTCGTCGACGAGTAGGCTCTTGATGAGTTGGCTGGGGTTGTGTGGTGATGGCGTGCTTCCTGCAACATTAATGGCTCTGCTGGGCACTCACGCATGAAAGTCATGCATGCAAGTCATGCATGCACGCACCCTACAATAACCAATACGTGTGCACGCACACACATACGTATGTATGTATGTTACAACAATGCACACACACACATAGACTCATAGAGATGCCGACACTAATGATGGGATTGGCAATGATGCAGCATTGTGATGGCAGAAAGCAGGTTCACTAGTCGAGCTGAACACCATCGCTCTGTGCTTTAAGATACTGTATGCATGCACACACACGCGATGATGAGACACAAGTGCAAAGACTGACACTCACGCATGAGTGGTGATACAGACGAGACCCACAAGTGCAGAGCTTGACACCAACGCACGAATGCGCACACAATCACTGTACAACAACCAATACATGTGCACTCACACACGCACGCACGCACCTGTCAGCTTGGTGAGTTGACAATGCCAATTAGAGGCCCGTGAGAGGAAAGTACTCAGCCACACCCCATTCCTGCTGACCCATCCTCTAAAAGTGCAGCGAGTTGTGCATGACAAATCCTGCAGGCCAACTTACAGGTACCAACTTACAGGTACCTGTTTGGCCATGATGGGGTGGGAGACGTGGAGCTGGGCGACGCAACACAGCAACTCATGGCACCTAGAACGGCGTCCATAGAGGCGCCACCTGTCAGAAACGCCCCCTCTGATGCGCCGACATGAATGGCACTGACATGAGCGCACCTGCTTTGGATGGTGCCTGACAACGTTGTACAAGAACGACAGCTAAGACGCCATGACGAGCTACAGGCTGATGACGCCCTCAGCAACGCCTGCGATGCACTGGGCAGCTGAAGACTCTTGGGAGCAGCTAGCGACACTGTCGACGCAGCTAGACACCCACCTGCAGACGAGGTAGTGCTCATTCCAACTCCAGCCTGCATGCATGCACACACGCACACATACATATGCATGGCAGAGAGAGAGGGAGTGAATGCACATGCACACGCACCATACAGTCAGCATGTACACACACACACACACACACACACACACACACACACACACCTTGATATCACCATGATTCCAACTACAACAGTGGTAGCTTGTTTGGATAACACTCAACACCCACACACCTCACACACCCACCATGATATCACTACGATTTCAACTGTAACTTGTTTCAACACCCCACATTCGCACACCACACACACACACACCACAATCACTACAACTTCAACTACAGTCATTAGCTTGTTGGGATAGCATAAGGCTGAACAGCCACACCCACACATACACACGCACACACACACACACACACACACACACACCCAAACACCTTGATATCACTTCGACGTGCACAGTGATTCTTGTCAGATCATTCTCTTGTGTGTTCATTCAACATGCCATGCAGAGCCAACAACAACAACATTCATTCATGCATTCACACACACTCACACACCTTGATATCACTATGACTCCAACTACAACAGTGGTAGCTTGTTAGGATAAGACTCAACAGCCCACACCTTGATATCACTACGATTTCACCTGTAACTTGTTTCAACACCCCACATTCGCACACCACACACACACACACCACGACTTCAACTACAGTTGTGTTAGGATAGCATAAGGCTGAACACCCACACCCACCTCACACGCATGCACGCACGCACGCAAGCACACCCAAACACCACGACCAGTACGACTTCAACTACAGTTGTGTTAGCATAAGCCCTGGCTGAGGACGGAGGCGCCCACTGCAGGGCGGGCAGCCTCCGGCCTGCCGCCCTGCACTTTGTCGCCCAACTCACCAAGTGGAGGGGAAGGGGGGGCAGCCCTTCACTCCCCCAGCAGACGGGCGGCCCTCCACTCCCCCGGGGTGGGTCCCCAGATTTCCTCCCGGGGCAGCAAGAGCCAACAGTCACATCACAGCCATTGTCAGAGACAGCACGCAGCAACAGTTCACATGCATGCCCACCCCACCCACGATCACATCAGAATCACAGCTGTCTCTGATCGTTCAGGGGGTGGTTCTTGGGAGCTGACGCTGGTGCCGATGTGGGGAAGAGCTGCCGACTCTGACGAGGCAGCAACGATGGATGGGGCCGATCCACACCAGCAAGCACAACAAGGCAAACAACCTGGTGTGGGCCGTCGATGCGTAGGCTCTTGATGGCTGGGGCGCTTTGAAACCTGCAATGGGAGTGCCGCACACGAGCAAAAGCGCCCGCACCGACGCACAGACACGCACATATGCACTCACAGAGGGTTGCTGACGGCGAGGACTGGGGAAGGGACGCAAATCGGGACTTAGAGCGACGTCCAGATGGGGGGAGAGACTCGAGCCAATGCCCGATCCTTTCAAAACCTGCAACACAACTGCGTAGCGAAAGCGCCAGCACCAACACACAAACTTGCACATACTCACAGAGATGGCTGCCAAGGGTGACGACTGGGGACGCGACGCAGCAGCTCATCGGCACCTAGAGCAACGTCCACCCTCACCAGACCCCACTGCCCCCAGGCGAGGGCGCCAACGCACCTTCATGAGCCAGATGATGACGATATCAGGCTGCTGCAGACGACGCCCCCCTCAGCGCTGCCTGAGACTCTCGGAGAGCTGTGACAAACGACGCTTGCGGGCGCAAACGACGCGAGACGACTCGAGGCAGCACCCAAAGGACGAGCAATGATTGCTGAAACACCAATGACTCTGCACACGCAGGCGCAAATGCGCCCGCACTGACATCCACACGCACGCACTCACAGAGATGCCGATGGACGCGAGGTGTCGACGACTTTGCAGCATCTCCTGCCAACTGCTAGCCGATTCTGCAATTGGTGGGCTAGTTGGGAGCGACGCAACAATGCCTACAGTATGCAAACACGACACAAGCGCTGACCCCCACACGCACACACGTACCATTCGATGGGATGGCGCCGACTAGAGGCCAGCGAGCACCGTCTGTCGATCGCCGTCCACGACAGCACGCGGCGGCGGCCTGCCGACCCAACCTCTGAAACTCGCGGCGAGTTGACGACGCAGGCGCAGACTTACTGTGAGGTCCTGTCGATCTCCTTGCCTGCGGCGGCGTCGAGCTCGTCCTAGCGGCGCTCAAGGCCTCGGCTTAGGCGCTGGAGGCACTCAACATGAACAACTCGAGGGAAAACGCTGACGACGCACGGTCGGCACTCGCTAAACATTGTAGCCCAACTCCAAGGTATACTGTAAATAATGTGAAATAAAGACGCATCGTAACTTGCGGGAAAACCGTAAACTTGCGGGAAAACCATAAACTTGCGGAAAGTGCAGGCTGCAGACGGCTGCTGGCGCAGCGCAGCTGCGGCGGTCACTGTTGGGATGGCTGCCGCTGGCAGCCTCCCAACAGCTCGCTCCCCCACATCACCAGGCCAGGGGGGCGGCCCTCAGCTCACCTGAACGAACTTTTACAGCATCTCCCTTCAGCACCACGGGGGGTGGGCATGTGCCCTCGTTCAGCAGATTGTACTGGAAGTACATTTGAAAAGCTGAGAGAGGTTGAAGGTGTGCCAGGAATAGAAGTTTCCCTCCGAGACTATTGCCAGGACTGCTGGCCAGGCGTTTGCCAAAGTTGAATAACTTTTCCTGTACAGCCCAGGATCCCAGGAAGCCTTCCCGTGCCCTCGGAGGCATGGGCAAAGACAACGGGAGGCCTATCCGTGGAGCGGCTGTCATCCACTCATTACATGATCTAGCAAGATTTAGGTATATGTAATTAACAATGTACCTGATTATGTGATCTGAGGACTTGAGATTTAATTTTATTATGTTACTTATTAACTGTTGTGATGTAATGTGTAAGACCAGTGGGGTACCTCATCGTAAGGTAGCACCCAGGGATGCTGATTATGTATTGTGGGAGGTGATGTGACAAATTTCTAGTAAACATGTATGGCCTTTAATAGGCCTTGTGGCACATGTGGAGGATGCTGTAATTATTTGTATGCAGGTAAAACTGTAGTTATTTGTGTGTGCAGGTAGAAAATAGTGAGATATATTAATAAATTTAAATTTTGTTATTCGAAGATAATAGTAGAGTAATAACTGAGAGTATTTATTGTAAACAGATTGCCGCCGAGGCGGTTGGTAACGCTAGCACGGAGGCTAACACCGCTAACGCGGTTTGTAACGCTAGCACGAGGCTAGCACCGCCGAAGCGGTTGGTAACTCTCCCTGAGGGAACTGTAACGCCGCTGAAGCGACTGTCCATCACAGAGATAGACAAGTATATTGTCTGATGTAATTTATGTATGTTTAGTTGTAGTACATGTAAATATGTAATTAAATTTATATATGTATATTTATATTTATATATTTATATATTTATATAAGCAACCTAAAAACACAGGCAGCGCATATAGGTACATGCATATGCATCAGAAATGCAGACTAGCCGAGACATCTGTGTAGTCCAAACATTGAGGAGGCTTGAATCACTTTACCAAGGGCCAAGGATGAACTGCGCCTGCATGAAAAATCGGCAGTTTTGACAGCGAAATTAGCGTTCAAAATTTTTAGGTTGAAAGTATAGAAGCCCCCCTCCCCCCCCCCCTCAAATAGTGCCTCCGTGTAAGGGGAGGTTGAAGGTAATAGTGCCCCGGGGCACTATTGGAGGATTTACGGTAAGACACAATTTCCGCTGTCAAGCCATTGTCGTGGCAAAGACTGAGTAGAAGACCCGGTCGTATTCAAACCCCTAGCGAGCGCGGGGCGGCGCTGCGCCAATGTGACTGGAGAAGCTCCCACGAAGTAGTCGCGATTGTGTTTTGGTGACCCGTTATGTTGTTGCACAGGATGAGGATGTTGTTGCACATGGTCGTCACATGAGTCGCAGCAGCGGCCAACAGTCGTCGACCGCACGCACCCAGCTCCGCTCGTCGTCGCGAAATTCGATGGCGCCGTCGAAATTTCGATTCGACGGCGGCCTCCCCGCAGTGGGCGCGAGCGCGTGAGAAGTGGCGCCGCGCAGAGGCTCCGAGTGGGAAGTGCCCCACTGCCGGAGGGGGCGGGGAGAACCCATTGACGCGCCCGGACGCCGCCTTGTTGACGCGCGCGTCTTGTAAAGGCGGCCGCACTCGTCGCAGCGCCACAATCGCTCGCGGAAGAACGACCAAAGTTTCTGAACTGAACAAAGTTCTCTCGCTCTCTTCTCGCTTCAACGGCCCGTAGAGATCAAGTAACGTACGTAGATATATACGTACGTACGACGTACACACACCCGTATTGTCAACTTGGCAATGCTAGTATCGGACACGCTTCAATAGGGTCCCTGACTTCTTGGGCACAATTTCGACCCTTTAGGCTTGCTGGCACGGCGAATTTTGGATGGGACTTCCAATACTCAAATTTGCATTTTGTATAAAGAACTTTTCAGCTCGTCTCCAGCAAGTCTCTCTCTTCTTGGACAAGAGCAAGTCCTTCGACAAGAGGCGATAAAATGAAGGGCGCAACGCAGAAGACGACGGCACTGACGGCTGGCTACATCCCAGACCTGGGATTTACCTTTGGCTGCGCCATCTGATCCCTGGTTTCGCGCGACAGAACGCAACGACAGTATAAATCCACCCTTACAAACCCATCCACGAATCATTGACTGTGATCATTCGGATAGTGACATGACACATGATCGGTGATCATTTCTGGCTCGTCCTTCGTGAGAATGGCTCCATTTATGCTGAATTGAATAGGTATACTGACGACAACCAACGCCCACACGCGCAGTTGGTCGGTTTTTGTGTGTTTAATCCTATATACCTACTTAGTAGCAGCCTGGTTTCCCCTTCTAAATTCTTCCCCCACACCGAAAACATTTCCGGATCCGCCACTGCAGCATTCACCGCCTCAGGACATGTACTATACGTGCAGTTTACTGTTGTAGCCACGCGTGAGGCGTAGGCTCTGGTCCGTCCCGTCACAGTCCGCGTCCAGATTTTACTTGATGGGTTGGGTACATACCTGTAACTGGGGCGGGGTTTGGGGGGTTTCCCATCCCCCAGGTGCTGCGTTTGACCGTATTCACCCCCCCCCCCGATTTTCCTGAACCCCCACCCAACCACCCACCAAAAATTCTAAAAGGTGCCTATTTTAGGGTTTTTACGTATTTTTGCCTAAATTTTTTTTTTTGCAAAAAGTGCCTATTTTTCCTTCCCCCCCCCCTCAGAAAGTGCTCGAATCTTTCCCCCGGTCCAATTACCGGTTACAGGTATGGTTGGGTACTCATTGTTCTTCGCTGTTACAGTTTTTATTATCCCGTTGCATAGATAAAATCGATGCAGAAGAGGGTCGGCCAAGCTATATGCGCAAAAACAACAACGTAAAAACGAGCTGCCCAGGAGAAAAAAAAGCATTGCGGATTAGTGCGCATCGCCCTCTGCCATTGCATATTACCGCCATTGTATTACTTCGGGTCTGTTAGTAAAAACAATATTAGTCAATACTTTGTTGATCGTGTAATCGTGGTTTCCCACAAAACGAAACCGGTAAAAGAACAGCGCCAACGCAATACGCACGGTGTCATATACGATGGGCACGTTTTAGGGCACTACCAATATTCTGATCTGTGGGGTAAAACCGGCGTATCACATTTTCAATTTTTTAAACATTCAAATAATCTAAATTTCTATTTGAAAATGTCCAAGTCGTCGTCCGATTCGTCGTCAAAGAGCCCACCGCCGCTGCTGATTTTCTTCGCTTTCGTAGACGAAGCAACTTTTTTGGGCGGTTCTAGATCAGCAAAAATAAAAATCTAACTGGGAGGCATACTTGTAACTGGGGGGTTTACTACCCACTGTTTTTCGAACCCCCACCCCCCAACCCCCCAGAATTTTCCGAAGGGATTTTCACTCTGTATAAACCTGAGTAAATGTTGGTGTATTTCAGTGTTTTTCAGTGTCATATGACCATAAAACAACTAAATAACACTGTTTAGACCCTATTTTTACCCATGTTTGACCAAAAAGTACCAGCATAACTCCAAAAATGGTCAGCTACCCCCCCCCCAATTTGCTCCACCCCCCCCCAGAATTCGGCCATTTAGCTACCCCCCCCCACTCTTCCAGATTACCCTTACCCAGCCCTACCCCCCAGAATTGTTTCTGAAGTTTTCCAACTTGGCTACAATATAAAGAGTTGTGTATTTTTCGTCTTTATCAGTGATTTTTACCCTAAAACAGCTAAACAACGCTATTTATAGCTCAATTGAACACTTTTTTGACCAAAAAGTGCCAATTTAGACGCTATACAGGTACACCTTCTGAGACCCCCACCCTATTCAAATCTGCTTACCTCCATTTCAAAAAATGATTCCAGACCGCTTCCCCCCCCCACTAAAAACAGGTTTCATGCATGGTCGACACTACACTGTCAAAATACATCCATATTTCGCGTACTTCTTACTCGAAAGAAATGCTGTAGAAAAAAATAAATTGAATAAATCGGCTCTAACAAAGGCGCAATTTCCGCGTTTTCTTTTTGTAAAATCGATAGCACAAAATAGTCAGCAGAAATTGGACCAGCAGAGAATGAACTTCAGGAAAATTCTGGGGTTGATTTCGGCTGCGGTCCCCATCCCAAGTTACAGGCGTGCCCAGCAGCATACGACAGTGTACGGTAAATGATCATGCTGTACCAGATGATTTGCCACTCTGAGCGGCCTCTTTTTTTGGTGCGGAGACGGTTGAAGCGTTGGCAAAAATGTCGTCGTCGTCGTCGTCTTCATCCGAACCGAACAATCCACGCGTCGACGGTTGATTAGTCGACTGGAAGAAACGCATCCCAGGGTTCGAGAATTAATTTTTATCAACCCAAGAATTGATTGTTGTTGGTTTAGGGGCAACACTAGGAGGCCGTCAATGGCCCACATAGCATAGCCATCTCCATGACGCCTTCCCGTCTAGAGCCGCACAATTAGCCAGACATTCGGAAGAACGCCATCTGTGAGTGATCTAGGGCAGCGATGGAACGAGAAAATCTATTGAGAGGGAAGTCCTCGATCTAGTGGATCCATCAAGAATCGAACCCAGGACCTTGCGCGTAAGGGGCCGATTTTTTACCACTAGGCCATTCGCTGCGCAAATAATTGAGGAACGAACCGAATTGAGCACCCACCTTTGCCTTCGAGCCGACAGTCGTCTTCGACAGCTCCGCCTCCTGTCGACGCGCGCCGCCACTGTCGACCACCTTCGTCGGCAGCTGCCGAGGTTCAGTCCGTTGGACCACCGCTGTCGGCGTCGTCGACAACTCGTCGTCATCCAGGTGGAGGGGACTCGAAATGACGGTGTCGTCGGCAGGCGCTGACGACTTGGTCGGCTGACGGAACAATTCCTCGTCGTCATCGTCATCGTCCGTCAGGAATCCGTTCGGCCGTTCCGCCGGCCGCCTGTCGACAACAGACCGCCCTGCCGAGTTGTCGACGCCGTCAGACGGCTTCTGGGCGACTGCGGCCAGCGTCGACGGCGCTGTCGACCTGTCGGCAAACAAGTCGGCGTCGTCCTCCTCGTCCGAGATAAATCCAAGCGGCGGCGCTACGGCCTTCGATTCCTCCTTTTTTCCAGAACTTTCTGTCGGTGGAGCCACTGGTTGACTGACGGGCGCTTGGATGGTCGGCTTCGTTGTTTCGGCAGGCTTTTCGACAGCGGCAGGAGGTGTCTTTCCGTCTCCGCTGTCGATCTCTGTCGACGCCGGTTCGGCAGACCCATTGCCGGCAGCCGTTGTCGACGCCGTCGTTGCCTGCCGACGCGTAGACTTTGGAATAAACGCCGGCAGTGGCGGCTCTGCAAACTTTGCGGTCGTCTTGGCGAGTCAACGGGCACTTCTGTGCACGTGCACGCAAGCCCACTGTTATGGTTGTTGGATTAGGGGCAACGCTAGGAGGCCGTCAATGGCCCATATGTAGCAATTTTATACTCATCTCCGGGACGCCTTCCCGTCTAGAGCCGCATAATTAGCCAAAGACATTCGGAAGGTCGCCATCTGTAATCTTGAGCAGCGACAGCACGAGAAAATCCAACGAAAGGGAGGTCTCCATCTAGTGGATCCATCAAGAATCGAACCCAGAACCGTGCGGGCAAGAGGCCGATTCCCTAGCACTAGACCATGAGCACCTTGCGCTCTCGACACGGCCGTCTCCTTGGCGGCCGTCTCGACGTAGTCGAGCAGGTCCTCGTGGCCCTCAAACGAGATGGCGTCCAAGTTGTCGACGACGCCCGCGGCCGCTGCCGGCAATGGCAAAGGCAGCGTCGGCGCCGGCGGCGGCTCGTCGGCGGCAGCTGCTGCTGCCCACCCGACGTCGGTCGCCGCTGAAAAAAAAATCGTTCCTACAATTTTCCAAAAAAAAAAAAAATCAAAATATTCCTACGCGCGGCGGGTGTCGGATCGGAGTTCTCGACAGCCGACGGCGACTTTTCGTCTGGAGAGGCGACCTGGAGCTTGGGCGACGGCCGGGCCCGACTGCGGTTGGGTCGGGGTCGGCTCTAGAAGTGAATTTGAGCGGGAATTGAGCCGAATCAGCTGCACGCACGCACGCACGCACACCTTCGTCAGACTGGGCAGTGGCGCATGGCCGACGTGTCTCTCGTCATCAGTTGTCGGCGAGTCGACAGCTGGCGGAGGCGTCGTCGACGTCGTCGGCAGCGGCTGCTCGACCTTCGCAGAGAAAAGCCGACTTTGCCGAAGCGAAAAAAAAAACCGGAAACGCGAACCGATTTCTGCTGGCGGTCGACGATGTCCTGCAGAATGCCGGCTGGGTGGAGTTGCACGCCGCCGACAGGCCTGTGTCTAGTAGGAGACGTGTCGTCCTCTTCGGCAGCGGCTGCCGAACCGCCGAGCGGCGCGTCGACGGCGGGAAGGGAAGGCTGGCTGGCTGGAGGAACGTCGGCAGGCTTCGCGGCTTCTTTTCTCGTCTCAGCTTGAGGGGCTTCGGCCACGGCTGCGGCTGGCTAGAGCGAAAGTTGAGGCTGTATGTAGTACAGATGATGTTTGCGCGCAACACACAAACACGGACGCATGCACGCACGCACGCACGCACGCACGCACGCACGCACGCACGCGCACTTTCGTCAGGCTCGGTGAGTCGGCCTTCTCGACAGGCGCAAGTGTCGTCGACGTCGTCGGCAGCGGCTCCGTCTGAACGGAGACAACCACCGAATTTTGGCAAAAAAAATCGGAATATGGAGGAGAAAACCGGTTTCTGTTGGCGGTCGACGACGCCCTGCCCAATGCCGGCGGGCAGGACCTGAACGCCGCCGACGGGTTTGTGCCGAGGTGGAGACGTGTCGACTTCTTCGTCAGCGCCTGCCGACGCTGCCGAATCGACGACGACGGCTGCCGAAGGCCGGCTTGTCGGACGAACTTCCGCGGGCCTCACGGCTTCTTTCTCAGTCTCGGCTCTAGGAGCTTCGGTCACGGCTGGTGGCTGGAGCCAAAACCGGTTTGGGAATTCAGTTGTTCGCAATGCACAAACCGTACAACACCCCACTCACCTTGACGACACTCTCTTCGGCCAGAGGGTCGACCACCGCTGCGGGAGTCGAAGGCTTCGAGGGCTCCGCCGCCTTCTTCGGCGCCTCGGCAACGGCACCGCTCGTCGGCACGCGCCTTCGGGCTGTCGGCAGGGGCGCCTGAACATGCATTCGGTACACGCCATTGCCGACGGAACATTGTCGACGAATACGACGAGCCTCCGTCCGGTTGTCGACCGCCTTCTTCTCCAGAGCGGCGAAGAGGTCGTCGCCGTCCGAGTCCGACTCGTCCCAGAAGGACTTGGCGGCGGCGGTGGTCGACACCGGTTTCTTTGCGGTGGTCGACACCGGTTTCTTTGCGGTGGTCGACACCGGTTTGGCTGCGGCTCTGCTGCCGAACATGTCGTCGTCGGAGGAGTCGACAGGACGACTTTGCGACGGCGCTGCAGGTTTGGACGGTTCGACAGCGACTCTGCCGACGGCTGTTGTCGTCGGCGCCGGCTTGTTGACGATGGCGAATGGGTCGTCCTTGAAAATGAAAACTTTCGACAGATCCGCGAACCGACAAACTGTTCCGTCCGACAACTCCTACATCGTCGTCGCTGTCGTCGAAAATGCCCTTGACGACGGGTTGGACAGGGGCTGGCGGTGGCGGCTGCTTCGTCGCATTCTTCTTCTCCGTCGACAGCAAGCTCGCGCGCGTCTTGGCGGGCGCCGCCGTCGACTTGGACGATGGGGCGGCGGCGGCTGCGCGGAACAGACTGTCGAGATCATCATCGTCATCGTCGTCGACAGGCAAGACGCCGGCTGGCTTTTTGGGCACCGCGGCTTGAGCAGTGGGTTCTGGGGCAGGGGGAGGCACCGGCACTAGAATTTGAATAATATTCTTGTCGACTGGGAAAACTATTTCAAATTCGCACCTCTGAGCGAGCTGACTCGAGTCTTGGGCTGAGGAGAGGCGGCGACGGCCGACGGGGCTTCGGTCGCGGCCGGAGGCAGCACGCGAACGCGCTAAAGAACGAGTTTTCAAGTCGAGGGCAGCTAATGGCCTAGTGATAGAGAATCGGCCTCTTTTGCGCCGGCACGGTCCTGGGTTCGATTCTTGATGGAGCCACTAGATCGAGGACTTCCCTCTTAATGTATTTTCTCGTGCCGTCGCTGCCCTAGATTACAGATGGCGGCCTTCCGAACGTCTTTGGGTAATTAGGCGCCTCTAGAGACGTGAAGGCGTCATGGCTATGGGCATGTTATAAGGCCATTGACGGCCTCCTAGCGTTGCCCCTAATCCAAGAACAACAAGTTCAAGTTGGTACGTCCACCTGTCGAGTTGTCGATATACCTGCGTCGCGGCTGTCGGCGCTGTCGACACGCCGTCTCGGTCGGCCCAGACGTCCTCCTGTTCGTCATCGTCGTCGACGTCGTCGCCGAACAGGTCGTCGACAGGCTTCGGCTGGCCGGCAGCTGTCGACCGCGGCATCCGCAAGTCGACGGCGGGTCGGTTGGACGTCACGGGCTGCAGGCCGCTGGCGTCGCTTGACGATGTCGACGACGACGCGGCCGCTGTCGGTGGCGACGCGCGCGTCGGCGGGACGCCCTCTCCGGCCTGCAGGCGACGCGACCGACAGACGTCGACAGATGCCGACAGAAGCCGACAGATGCCGACAGAAGTCGAACGCTCACGTCGGACGGGCCGACGTTGATGTAGATCGGCGGCTGCTCGTCGTCATACTCGGATGGGCGACTGTCGACGACTGAAATGGTCCTCGTCGACAGCTGACCCGCGTCGACAACTCTGACGACTACGAACCATTGACGGCGTCGGCGTCGACAACGTCGACGGCGCGCATGAATTCCTCGGAGCCGATGACGCAGGGCAGAGGTCGGACGACGTAGGGATCGAGAGGCTCGAAGATCGGATCGGCTCTTAATTCATTTTTAAATATTAAATTTTTTTTTGACAGGCATCGGCGCACCTGAAGGCGAGGTCGTCATCCTCGTCCACGTCCTGGGGCTTGATGTGTATCTTGGAGAAGTGCGTGTCGAGCAGCGATCGGCCACTGATCAGCGCCAATCGAATCGCGGAGAACGCGCGCCGCTCCGCCTCCTGCTTCGCCGCCACCGGCTAGACGACGTGGAGCTGGCTCATCACCAGACATGGCAGAGCACGCACGCACGCGCGCACTCACACGGACAGATACATACGTACGCAACACGCACGCCGCCAGCAAAAACGCACATCGTCCACCGTCGTCTGTCGCGATTGCGCCGTCGTCGTCCTCGTTACCTCCTCGTCATAGGCTCTCTAGAAAGCTCTCGAGTTCGCGGCCATGACGACCACTGAGGCCCGCCCACCACCCACACCCACGCGAACAAACAAACTCAATCCGTTACAAGTTGTAGTCACGGCGTACGTTCTCGACGAACTGCTCGTTGGCCAGGGCGAGGAAGTCGGCCTGCGCCAGGCCCAGTCGACGCGCCGTCCTGTCGACGTCGCCCAGCGTCGTCGACACGGACGCCTCCACCGTCGACAGCCGCTCCAGCAGCCCTCTCGAGCTGCGCTCCATCGACACGAGCAGCTGAAGAGAGACGCGTTCTGCTGCTGCATCAGTCGTCATATGCGTCACGACGACGGTCACTGCATTACACCTGCCAACAGGGGGGTGGGGGAGGGTAGAGAGGGTACACCACTCCCTTGGACAGGCAACGGACATACACTCGCACAGTTCTTACATACAATGATACAACCTGTTCATCATTGGCCAGTGACCAGTTGGGCGCCGCGCTTTGAATTCCCTTCCAATCCGACTCGTTCTCCATCGTATTTATTCTATATAGTCTACCGGTTTGGTTTTGCTGTGGACAATTCGTGGGACGGGATGTTTGCACGTGACGTAAAATCGGCGTGAAGTATCTCGTGCATACCGCACGCTCGAGAGGTGTCAGTTAAATGCAGCACACGTTGTATGTGATAAAGGATGCAGGCATGCAAGCAGGTAATGTATGCAAGCAAGTTGACTTCCGCGGCTTTTTCTTGGCTAAAGGTTGGGCTTTGGCTTAGGCTTTGCTTAGGCTTAGGTTTTGCTTAGGCTTAGGCTTTGCTTAGGCTTAGGCTTAGGTTTTTGCTTAGGCTTTAGCTTAGGTTTAGGCTTTGCTTAGGCTTAGGCTTAGGTTTTTGCTTAGGCTTTAGCTTAGGCTTAGTCTTAGGCTTAGGCTGCAAAAGTCGAGTTGCCTGCATACTTTACCTGCCTGCATTCTTTATCATATACAACCTGTGCTGCATTTAACGTGTGCTGCATTTAAGCGTAACCGCTCGCGACGCGTATTAGCGATCCACAATTCCTAGCCGGACAGCAGCCGGACAGCGTGTTTTTATATGTACGAACAAGAAGTGAATATTCAAATTCAACTGCACATCGCAACTGCGATAGATTGGTTTTGTCTTCGGCTGTTGGATTTGATTGAACCCACTCAAGTGATGAAGCGCAAGATCGAGGAGGAGGTTTGGGCTCGGGTAGATGTGCGCGAGATCTTGGAAGAAATGCGGAGTGGCACGTTGGCTCGAAGGCTTCGAGCCAGCGTCGGCACGCGTCGTCATGTCGGCAGTCGGCACGCGACCGCAGTTGACTCCGTCGGCGCTCGCGGTCGGCAGCGGCGCCGGCCCTGCCTCGGATGTCGGCACGCGGCCGCAGTCGACTCCGTCGGCGCTCGCGGTCGGCAGCGGCGCCGGCCCTGCCTCGGATGTCGGCACGCGGCACGGTCAAGCACATCGTTAATTGACCTTGCCATAGGGCGTGCTGTGCACGTGCATGCGTTGCGAGGCTTGTGGCGTCGAGCTCTTCAACACGGACCTGTCCTTGGGGCTCTCATCCCAGCCGTCGTCAGTGCAGGTATGCCAACAACAATGCGTGTTCATGCGTGTATAGATCTTCCGTTCTCAGGACTGCTTGAACGCCTACTTCGACCCTGAGGCGCCCACTGACGACACCTGCCCCAGCTGCACCGCCACCGACAGCAGCACCAGCCAGCTGAACCTGGGAGTGCCGCCGCCGTGCCTGGCCATCCGCCTCAAATGGTGTCATTGAACGATTCCGTGTATGCCAATCAGACGCGTTGCTTTGTCACTGAATTGTAGGTTCGACGCGGACTTGAACAAGGTGGGCGTTGCGGTGAACGTGCCCAAGCAGTTGGACGTCGCGCCCTTCGTCAACGCCGCTGTCGCGCAGCAAAGGCCACTGATGACCAAGTACCGACTGCGAAGCGTCGTCCTGAGTGCTCGCTCAGTTCGCGTTGAGTGACATTCTCCACAGTTTCTGGTTTGTTGTGTAGTACCACTGGGGGGCGAGCGTCGACAGCAGCCACTACATGGCGGACGGTTTGGTCGACGAGCTGGGCTCCTGGTGGCGGTTCGACGACAGCACCGTCGTGCAGCTCGGCGCCGACGCCGACTGGGCCCCCGTCGACCGTCAGGAGCAGTCCGAGCAGGACACCTATCTGCTGTTCTACGACCGGCAGACGTGAAGGTCGTGAAAGTCATCCCGCGCTGTACTGGTTAAGCTCGCTCGCTCATCCTTTAATGCTAATCTCAGCGTAATTTATTGCTCATCCAGTGGTAATCTCATTTGCAGTGTTGACTCCTTCCGGTTGATTCGTTGTTGTCGTCGACAGGCATTTATTCGTGCATAAAGGTGTATCGTGTCGGGTGTGCTGTGAGGCACAGCAAAATGCACCACACAGCAATCTTGAATGCCATGACTAACGCTGCAAATCGTACTCATGTTTGAATTGGGCAGTACCGTACTTGAGGTTAAGCTCGTTTATTTCCAATTGTGGACCGTTAACGCACCGCTCGCGAAAGCGAATATCTATTCGGGGGTGGCAGTGGTGGCAGGTGTTGGGTGGAACGGTAGAGAATGTATAAAAGGGAGGAACAGGGAGTGCAGGGCCGGGAGGACGCACAGTCTGTCACCAACACGCCGTGCCGGTCTTTCTGCAGTTTTGCAAAACGTCTTTACAACCTTTTTAAATTTTTTATAAAACATTTGAAAGGGTTAGGCCCAAAATTAAGGTTACGCTTAGGCTTATTTATGTGTGGCGGACAAAGTGGTCGACTGTGCAACTAATCAACACCTAAAATGGGTCATGGGTATGCTGAAGATTCTGTTGTCATATAAAGCAAGCCTTAGCTAGTGCAAGCCTAAGCCTAAGCCTACCTGCCGTAAACCCTATAATTAGCCCCCGGGGGCTAATTTTTTCGTTCGAGGTCTAGGAGGGTGTATAATTATAGGGGGGGGGGGCTAATTATAGGGGGGGGGCTTATAAACTGGAAGTGTCGATGAGTGGGAAGATGTGTGGGCAAAAAGGCGCGTGGAGGCGATTTTTAAGGGAAAAAGGCGCTGTGCACACACGTTGGTATACACTCTAACACACTCTCACACAGTCTCACATGCACATACGTGTACATACATACACATATGCGACCATACATACACCCAGACATGGAAACATGTGCCTTTTAGACGATGGTTCATTTAGGGAGGGGGCGTAATTATAGGGGGGGGCTTATTAACTCAAAGTGGTCTTGGGAGGGTGTATTATTATAGGGGGGGGGGGCTAATTATAAGGGGGGAAGGCTAATTATAGGGTTTACGGTAAGCTTGTTAGCATGTATGGTTGGTTACACTTTTTCGAACAAGCATAACGCTGGGCGACAAACCGATTTCTCGGTGAAACAAATCTGTCGCGCATCGTATGTGTGACATGTACAACATATATTTTAAATTTGGAATTTTGTATAATTTTTGTTAATGCAGGTAGTCGTGCTCACAAGGCAAACTGCCAACGACCAAGTCGGCATTTCTGAAGTGTCCTTTTGAACGTCCAATAGCTCAGCCACAAGTGCAAGCAGAACCACAAGAAATGCGTTGCTGAGCAGGAGGCGTCCACAAATGCTGCAGCTCGCCACACGACACGTCAGTGCCCGTGCTCGCCAGGAAGAGGCCGTGCACGGTGGACCCTGACCCTGCTCAGCTGGCAACCGGGCTCGTTGGCCTCGTCAGCAACTGACACCTGAGCGAGGAGGCGGGCGAAGCTCCTTGGGCTTCACCAACCAGCCATTTAAAAAAAAAACTATAAAACTTTTAAAATTTCTTCAAATTTTGACGACAACCACCGACACATCACAATGGCCGTAAACTGGATCACAAGATCACAGGGCGGCGCCGTATACATAACAGTGGGCGTTGTTCTGCCGCGAGGCAAGGTGGGCCCCCCCCCCCCCCCTGGCACTGATTTTTGGCCGAAGCCATGGTACAGCCAGAAACCGGAGCTGTGGTTTTTAACCCGTTGCCCAAAGGGGTTGCCGTGGTTTTGCCCAGCAAGGAATCGAACCCCGACCTCGCGGTCAGGAATCCAACGCCTTGCGGACTTGAGGCAGCCATAGCCCAATCAACTGGACCGAGGGGCCCAGTGGCTCAGGGACGTCGTTCCAGAGTCGCTGCATTGACGCCTGTTGCAACAACAGCCTAAGTCTAATCCCTTTTATAAAAGAAAAATTCATAAAAAAAAAAATTAAAAAGAAACTGTAAGGACGTTTTGCAGAACAGCAAAAGCGGGCACGGCGTGTTGGTGACAGACGGTGCGTCCTCTCAACTCTGCGCTCCCTGTTCCTCTCTTTTATAGGTTGTCGATTTTCGCACCCACCCCTGCCACACGTGCCACCCCCGAATAGATATTCGCTTGTTTTGTTCCGTTCCGGTCCGTCAATTAAACCCCACCAGAAAACGGAGTATTAGTAGCTGTTTTCCAAAGAAAATGAGTTCGCCGTCGTCGACGCTGCGCCAGCGACGCTTCCTCCTGCAGAACGCCGTCGCTCAGGTGGCCGACTCGCGACGCCAACTCCGCGACAACGTGGACTTGGCGAGTGTTTTTTTTCCTTTTCCATTATAGAAATTTTTTAATGAATTTGTAACCTCTGCAGGCCCGTCGCGAGCTGGCGTCCTCGTTCGGGCACCTGCAGAGCTGCGTGCGGGGCCGGGAGCGCCGGCTGCTCGACAGCCTCGAGTCCGTGGGCCTGCACAAGGAGGAACGTCTGGACGCGCAGCTCAACGCCCTCCACAAGGCGCTGGGTGCGTGCGTGCGGTTTTTTTTAGATATGGGGCAAATATGGCCCATATCATACCCATCTCCATGACTCCTTCCCGTCTCTAGTGCCTCAGAATTAGCCAAAGACAGTCGGGAAGAACGCCATCTGTAATCTAGGGCAGCGACGGCACGAGAAAGTCCATCGAGAGGGAAGTCCTCGATCTAGTGGATCCATCAAGAATCGAACCCAGCACCGTGCGCGTAAGAGGCCGATTCTCTACCACTAGGCCATACGCTGCCCCGCGTGCGTGCGTGCGTGCGTGCGTGCGTGCGTTCCCAAAAGTCCTGCCGCAGAGCGGCACAGCCTGAAAGTTCAGGCGCGACCGAGCAGGCGCTTGCGGGCGCTGCCGACGGCGTCGACCACGCGGACCTGGAAGCGCGGTGTGGAATTGACTTTTAATCTGAAAATTGAAATTCAAAAATTGACTTTGAGGACCGCGTCGCTGCCGTTGCGGCCTTGCGAGTGCGCGGCGGTTGTTTTTGAGTCGGAGGAGCTGCGATTCCGGCAGCTGCTCGAGAATTACGGCCGAATCGCGGCGCCCAACCAACTCGACAACGCCAGCGTTCTGATCTTTATTTTCATTTTTTTGTTTCTGCATTGAGCACGCTACTATATTTTTTTGTTTGCAGCGGCCCGGTGCGATGGGAACGGTCGCGTTCGACGTGGACGATGAGGAGGAGGACGCCGCGCGTTGGCCTCAGATGACGCACAATGTTTGTGCTTTCGATTTTTTCGAGTATTTCTTTCGCCCCTAAATCTTGCAGCGTTCGCTTTGCCCCCAGAATTACTTGGCTCGCGCCCAAATTGCGCACCTACTTTCTCTGCCCCCAAGTTTACTGACGTTGCCGCCAAATGGACGCGGCTCATTTTGCCCCTTAACGTACTCTCTCTGCCCCCAAACTGCCGGCGCCTGTCCACGCAGGGGGGGGGGGGGGGCAGAGTGAGTTAGGCGCACAATTTGTGAGCAAGCTAAGTAATTTCAGGGTGCAAACGCAGTAAGTTTTGGGGGCAGGTACTAATTAAGACGATTTGTCTCTTTTCCCAGGCGTTCAATTGTGTATGGGTAGTAGTCGAAATGGAAGATTTCGCACCAAAATAACGTGTAATTGGGTACTTTTTGGTTCAAAATGGGTCAAAAATAAGGTCTAAAGAGCACTTTTCAGACGTTTTTGGGTCTCACTACATTGAAAAAAAAACAATCTACCCAATTCTTTTTTCAATATTGAGAGAGGGTTTCCCGCAAATTGTCTGGGATGGCCGGGGGGGGGGGGGCTTGCTCATAGGTGTAGATTGGTCCAAAAGCCAGGGGGGGGGGTGTCTGGGGGTTTCGAGGGGGGGGGGGGTCTAGAGCCATCCCGGATAAAATGACCGGGATCGAGAATTTTGGAGGAGGGGTGGTTTAAGTGGAGGATTTTGCACCATAATAACGTGAAAAATGGGTATGTTTTGGTCTAAAATGGGTCAAAATGAGGTCTAAATACCACTTTTCAGGTGTTTTTGGGTCATACTACACTGAAAAAGAAACAAAAACACGCATCCTTACCCATTTTTTTTAATATTGAGAGAGGGTTTCCCGCAAGTTCTCCAGGATGGCGATGGCCAGGGGGGGGGGGGGGGTCGCTCCCGCAAAAAAGCGGGACGGCCATAGCCAGGGGGGAGGTGAACCCCCCCTAGACCACCCCTGAGCCCACCTATGCGCAGGCCGCCCAGCAGCTACTCGGTCACGTGCGACGGCCGGCATTGCGCCGACCCGAATACTGGGACTCGGAAACGGCTCTCTCGCGCGCGCGACAGCGCTTCAGCGACATGTTGGACGACGGGGTTGGAGCTGCGTCGGCAGCCCATCAATCACGATGACGTCGTTCCTCACGTCAGGCCCGGCGGAGAACATGAGCCACAATTTGTTGGATATCGGTGATGTGCAGCAATAGCCAGTGTCGCCTTTACTTGTTGCTCGATGTCCAGTTTGTATTTTGGAGAACGAAAGTGCATCAGGGTTTCTTGTGGGTACAGCAATGTGCTAAGTACAACGGGATTGCTTATTGACATACCAGGGGAATGTCGTTCTCATTGTGTTGATAGCAGCAGCTTGATGCAATGAATGAGAAATTTCAACGTGTGCGGTTTTTAACGTGTGCGGTTTTTGACGTGTGCGGTTATTGACGTGTGCGGTTTTTAACGTGTGCGGTTTTCAACTGACACCTTCGTTGGACGGGATGTTTGCGCGTGACGTAAAATCGGCGTGAAGTATCTCGTGCATAACGCACGCTCGAGAGGTGTCACTTAAATGCAGCACACGTTGTATGTGATAAAGGATGCAGGCATGCAAGCAGGTAATGTATGCAAGCAAGTTGACTTCCGCGGCTTTTTCTTGGCTAAAGGTTGGGCTTTGGCTTAGGCTTTGCTTACGCTTAGGTTTTTGCTTAGGCTTAGGCTTTGCTTAGGCTTAGGTTTTTGCTTAGGCTTTAGCTTAGGTTTAGGCTTTGCTTAGGCTTGGGCTTAGGTTTTTGCTTAGGCTTTAGCTTAGGCTTAGTCTTAGGCTTAGGCTGCAAAAGTCGAGTTGCCTGCATACTTTACCTGCCTGCATTCTTTATCATATACAACCTGTGCTGCATTTAACGTGTGCTGCATTTAAGCGTAACCGCTCGCGAAAGCGAATATCTATTCGGGGGTGGCAGGGGTGGCAGGTGTTGGGTGGAACGGTAGAGAATGTATAAAAGGGAGGAACAGGGAGTGCAGGGCCGGGAGGACGCACAGTCTGTCACCAACACGCCGTGCCGGTCTTTCTGCAGTTTTGCAAAACGTCTTTACAACCTTTTTTAATTTTTTTAAAACATTTGAAAGGGTGTGGCCCAAAATTAAGGTTACGCTTAGGCTTATTTATGTGTGGCGGACAAAGTGGTCGACTGTGCAACTAATCAACACCTAAAATGGGTCATGGGTATGCTGAAGATTCTGTTGTCATATAAAGCAAGCCTTAGCCAGTGCAAGCCTAAGCCTAAGCCTACCTACCGTAAACCCTATAATTAGCCCCCCGGGGGCTAATTTTTTCGTTCGAGCTCTAGGAGGGTGTATAATTATAGGGGGGGGGCTAATTATAGGGGGGCTTATAAACTGGAAGTGTCGATGAGTGGGAAGATGTGTGGGCAAAAAGGCGCGTGGAGGCGATTTTTAAGGGAAAAAGACGCTGTGCACACACGTTGGTACACTCTAACACACTCTCACACAGTCTCACATGCACATACGTGTACATACATACACATATGCGACCATACATACACCCAGACATGGAAACATGTGCCTTTTAGACGATGGTTCATTTAGGGAGGGGGCGTAATTATAGGGGGGGCTTATTAACTCAAAGTGGTCTTGGGAGGGTGTATTATTATAGGGGGGGGGCTAATTATAGGGGGGGGGGGGCTAATTATAGGGTTTACGGTAAGCGTGTTAGCATGTATGGTTTGTTACACTTTTTCGAACAAGCATAACGCTGGGCGACAAACCGATTTCTCGGTGAAACAAATCTGTCGCGCATCGTATGTGTGACATGTACAACATATATTTTAAATTTGGAATTTTGTATAATTTTTGTTAATGCAGGTAGTCGTGCTCACAAGGCAAAATACAAACGTCCAAGTCGGCACTTCTGAGGTGTACTTTGAACGTCCAATAGCTCAGCCACAAGTGCAAGCAGAACCACAAGAAATGCGTGGCTGAGCAGGAGGCATCCACAAATGCTGCAGCTCGCCACACCACACGTCAGTGCCCGTGCTCGCCAGGAAGAGGCCTTGCACTGTGGACCCTGACCCTGCTCAGCTGGCAACCGGGCTCGTTGGCCTCGTCAGCAACTGACACCTGAGCGAGGAGGCGGGCGAAGCTCGTTGGGCTTCACCAACCAGCCATTTAAAAAAAAAACTATAAAACTTTTAAACTTTAAAAATTTCTTCAAATTTTGACGACAACCACCGACACATCACAATGGCCGTAAACTGGATCACAAGATCACAGGGCGGCGCCGTATACATAACAGTGGGCGTTGTTCTGCGGCGAGGCTAGATGGGCCCCCACCTGGCACTGATTTTTGGCCGAAGCCATGGTACAGCCAGAAACCGGAGCTGTGGTTTTTAACCCGTTGCCCATAAGGGTTGCCGTGGTTTGCCCAGCAAGGAATCGAACCCCGACCTCGCGGTCAGGAATCCAACGCCTTGCGGACTTGAGGCAGCCATAGCCCAATCAACTGGACCGGGGGGCCCAGTGGCTCAGGGACGTCGTTCCAGAGTCGCTGCATTGACGCCTGTTGCAACAACAGCCTAAGTCTAATCCCTTTTATAAAAGAAAAATTCATAAAAGAAAAAAATTAAAAAGAAACTGTAAGGACGTTTTGCAGAACAGCAAAAGCGGGCACGGTGACAGACGGTGCGTCCTCTCAACTCTGCGCTCCCTGTTCCTCTCTTTTATAGGTTGTCGATTTTCGCACCCACCCCTGCCACACGTGCCGCTCCCGAATAGATATTCGCTTGTTCCGTTCCGTTCCGGTCCGTCAATTAAACTCCACCAGAAAACGGAGTATTAGTAGCTGTTTTCCAAAGAAAATGAGTTCTTCGCCGTCGTCGACGCTGCGCCAGCGACGCTTCCTCCTGCAGAACGCCGTCGCTCAGGTGGCCGACTCGCGACGCCAACTCCGCGACAACGTGGACTTGGCGAGTGCTTTTATTTCTCCTTGCCATTGTTGAAATTGTGTTTTTTTTGTAACCTCTGCAGGCCTGGGTTTTTTTTTTTTTTTTTTTGTGGTTTGTTTTGTGTGTGTGGGTTGTTTTTGTGTTTGGTGTGGTGTGTGTGTGTGGTGTGTTGTGTGTGTTGGTTTGTGTGTGGGTTGTGTGGTTGTTGTGGTGTGGGTGGTGTGTGGTGGGGGGGGGGTGTCTGGTGGGTGGTGGCTCTTTCGGGGGGGTGGGGTCGGTGGGTGGGTGGTTGGGTGTTGTGGGTGGTGTGTGTTGGGGGGGGGGTTTCTGTGTTGTGTGGGGGTGTCTTGTCTCCTTCTTTCTTCTCGAATGTGTGTGTGCTTGGGGGGTGTGTCGTCGCGAGCTGTCGTCCTCGTTCGGGCACCTGCAGAGCTGCGTGGCGGGGGCGGGGGGGGGGGGGGGGGGGGGGGTTGGGGGGGTGGGTTTGGTGGGGGGGGGGTGGTGCCGGGAGCCGTCGAGCCGGCAAAGGCGTGCGCGCATGCTCAGCCATGCGCGCGGGTCGGGGGGCGCGCGGCGGCGTGCGTGCGGCGCGCGCAGTGCGTGCGTGCGGCGCGGCAGTGGTGGTGGGGCGGCAGTGGTGGTGGGGGGAGTGGTGGTGGGGGGAGTGGTGGTGGGGCGGGGGTGGTGGGGGGGAGGGGGGGGGGGGGGGGGGGGGGTGGTGTGGTGGGGGGGGGTGGTGGTGTGGGGGGGGGTGGTGTGGTGGCTATGTAGTGTCTGCTAGATGGATAAACTGTTTGGGTGTGGGGTGGTAGTAATTTGTGTTGTTATAGCGGGGGGTGGGCGGGGCGGTGGGGGGGGAGGGGTCGGGGGGGGGGGGGGGGGGGGGGGGGGGGGGGGGGGGGGGGGGGGGGGGGGGGGGGGGGGGGGGGGGGGGGGGGGGGGTGGGGGGTGGGTGGTGGGGGGTGGGTGGTGTGGGGTGTGTGTGGGGTGGTGTGTTGTGTGTTGTGATAATGATGGTCGCGGCGGGGGGGGACAGCCTCGAGTCCGTGGGCCTGCACAAGGGCGAGGAGGGGCGAACGTCTGGAGGGGAAACGCGCAGCTCAACGCCCTCCAACAAGGCGCTGGGTGCGTGCGTGCGGTTTTTTTAGTTTTTTTGATATGGGGCATATGGCCCATCATCACGTACCTCCATCTCCGTTTATCCATGACTCCTTCCCGTCTCTAGTGCCTCAGAATTAGCCAAAGACAGTCGGGAAGAACGCCATCTGTAATCTAGGGCAGCGACGGCACGAGAAAGTCCATTGAGAGGGAAGTCCTCGATCTAGTGGATCCATCAAGAATCGAACCCAGCACCGTGCGCGTAAGAGGCCGATTCTCTACCACTAGGCCATCTGCCCCGCGTGTGTGCGTGCGTGCGTGCGTTCCCAAAAGTCCTGCCGCAGAGCGGCACAGCCTGAAAGTTCAGGCGCGACCGAGCAGGCGCTTGCGGGCGCTGCCGACGGCGTCGACCCTGCGGACCTCGAGGCGCGGTGTGGAATTGACTTTTAATCTGAAAATTGAAATTCAAAAATTGACTTTGAGGACCGCGTCGCCGCCGTTGCGGCCTTGCGAGTGCGCGGCGGTTGTTTTTGAGTCGGAGGAGCTGCGATTCCGGCAGCTGCTCGAGAATTACGGCCGAATCGCGGCGCCCAACCAACTCGACAACGCCAGCGTTCTGATCTTTATTTTCATTTTTTTGTTTCTGCATTGAGCACGCTACTAAATTTTTTTGTTTGCAGCGGCCCGGTGCGATGGGAACGGTCGCGTTCGACGTGGACGACGAGGAGGAGGACGCCGCGCGTCAGATGACGCACAAGGTTTGTGCTTTCGATTTTTTCGAGTATTTCTTTCGCCCCTAAATCTTGCAGCGTTTGCTTTGCCCCCAGAATTACTTGGCTCGCGCCCAAATTGCGCACCTACTTTCTCTGCCCCCAAGTTTACTGACGTTGCCGCCAAATGGACGCGGCTCATTTTGCCCCTTAACGTACTCTCTCTGCCCCCAAACTGCCGGCGCCTGTCCATGCAGGGGGGGGGGCAGAGTGAGTTTGGAGCGCAATTTGTGAGCAAGCTAAGTAATTTCAGGGTGCAAACGCAGTAAGTTTTGGGGGCAGGTAATAATTAAGACGATTTTTCGCTTTTCCCAGGCGTTCAATTGTGTATGGGTAGTAGTCGAAATGGAAGATTTCGCACCAAAATAACGTGTAATTGGGTACTTTTTGGTTCAAAATGGGTCAAAAATAAGGTCTGAAGAGCACTTTTTAGGCGTTTTTGGGTCTCACTACATTGAAAAAAAAACACAATCTTTACCCAATTCTTTTTTCAATATTGAGAGAGGGTTTCCCGCAAATTGTCTGGGATGGCCGGGGGGTGGGGGCTTGCTCCCGCAAAAAGCGCGACGGATATAGCCAGTAGCCCCCCCCCCCCCGAGCCAGCCTATGGATACGGTCACGTTGACGAAACGCTCCACGTTACAGCAGTCGACGACGCGTCTGGAATCGAGCCTCACAAACGGTGCCCAGTTGAACTGCTGGCTCAAGGGACCGTTTCGTCTCAAAAAGGCTCTTTCAAAGAAAATGAAATTCCGACTACCCTCCTTACTAACGTGTTTCTGCAAAATTTCCATCGGACGCAGCGGTGCCCAGGAGTTGAAACGGGACGCGCTCGCCTCCGCCATGGACGACGAACCGCAAGCTGCAGTCATCCATGAAGTCAGTTTTTTTAAATAATTATCCCATAAAAATGCGCAAAAACATTTGAGAAGTTTTAAGACAGACAAAGGGTCCGTGCCTGAGCGAAATACGGAAGAGGAGAAGCCGTTCTTCAAGGCGTTTTTTGACGAGGTACGCTCGCACGCACGCACCGGCACGCACGCACCGGCACGCACCGGCACGCACGCACCGGCACGAACGCACCGGCACGAACGCACGCACGCACCGGCACAGGCGCGCACGCACCAGCACGCACGCACCGGCACGCACGCACCGGCACGCACGCACCGGCACGCACGCACACAAGCATAGTAGTTTAGATGGCCGCTTCGCCACTGGAGAACTGGCTGGTGCCGAGAAAAGGCGACGAGGGCGCGTCGTCGGACGGACGCGACACGACGCCCGACGAGTCCGAGTGGATCCATTGCGATGGCTCCGATTAGAATCAATTCTGAATTCTGAATCTGAATTAGGTTGGACCATGGTGTTAGGCTCAAGACTTTAGAAGCGTAGGCAGAGGACATTCTCGGACAATCCGTCTAACCGTTGCAGTGTCAACCAACAGTAATGCCAGTAGCGTCGCGTGTAACCTCCAGTCAGGGGCGGATCGAGCTAATTAATTTTGGGGAGGCGCAGATCATGATGGTTGTTTGATTCCGCCCGCCTATTTTGCGTGAGTTTTTTCAGTACACGCTGCTTTTGTACCCCCCCCCCTCTCCTTGATCCGCCCCTGGCTCCAGTAGTGCAAGTCCCATGTATAGTTTTGTCTCCACAGTTTACGGTAGACTTTCCAGAAGCGCACTCAGCCGTCAATTAACCAACATGGTACAGTAAGCCCTTGCAAGTGCTTTCCTAGGCTTCGTTTTGTACCTTCTTTGGTTCCTTGTCGTGGTATGTGGTGCGAATTCCGAAAAAAAGCGCGTTTGGCAGAACACTCTGCAGTCTCTGATTGGGTAGAAAGGGCGGGCGGACTTGCTAAACCTTGGCTTGGCTAGCGCTGGGACAGCGTATGGCCTAGTGGTAGAGAATCGGCCTCCTGCGCGCACGGTTCTGGGTTCGAGTCTTGATGGATTCACTAGATTGAGGACTTTCTTCTCAATGGATTTTCCCGTGCCGTCTCTGCCCTAGAATACAGATGGCGTCTTTCCGAATGTCTTGCGCTAATTCTGAGTGTCTTTGGCAATGCGCTGCAGGCGAAAATTTGGCTCGCTAGTGTCATTTTCATCATTCTGTGCATTGAAATTGAGAAAAGTGCACAGGTTGGCATACAGTATTGCAACAGAGGGAAGCTTCCCCCCTTGACCCCTTGGTCCCTTGGCTGCGCCAGAGAGGCTGGGCCAGAGAATGAGGGCAAAGCGCGGCCTAAGTTTATTCTGGGATGCGTTGTCGGTTGACGATTCGGCCCTGGCGTGCCAATTAGCAATTGTCAGTCGTGCTGGACTTTGTGATTCTACGACGTTGCTAGGTGAGCGGTGCAGCTGAAGAACAAATGACCTCCCCATGTGACCTGTGGGTACACCGCGAGTGTGCCTTTCTCTATTGGCCCATCAGCAGACGTGTTCGTATTGTCAGCATTCAACGTTGCGCGACATCAAACAAATTGCGATCCGTCAAATCAGTCATACCTGTAACCGGGTCAGAGCAAGTGGGTGGCTGGGGGCGGCGTTTGTGGAAGATTTTGAAGGGGGGGGGGGGTAGCTGTAGCCAAAAGTTGGGCAGGTGGCTGACCATTTTTGAGTTACACTGGTACTTTTTCGTCAGAACGCCCCCCCTCCCCGCGAGCATCATGACTTGTGACTGGGTGTGCATGATTCACTGGTGTCAAGACCTGATCTTCGTGCTGAGCACGCCCTTTTACGTAGTGGTGATCCTGGCGTGCTCCTCCAAAGGATCGGCCTTCTCGAAAAGCTTTCTCTTCCTGTCCATCTCACTGGCGTTCTTGGACATTCTGACTGGGGTCGCCTACAAAGTGGCGCTGGTCCTTCCTGGCAGGAACCTACTGCCTAGGTAGGTTGAGGCGCTGCTGCACCTTTGGAAATGGTGTACTACCGTAAAATCCTACAATAGTGCCCCCAGGGCAAAAAGTACCATACGGTGTTTGCGTTAGACGGGCACACAAATCAAGCAGTATTCTATGACGTGCGTCTTTCGCGCTCAAATGGTGCAAAGGCCGTAAAATGGTTGTGAACTGCGATTCTGAGAGGTGTATGCGCCATTCCGCTAAGTAAATCACGCAAATTGGCATACGGTATTTCAGTAAATTGTACACTGTAGTGACTGTACTTATTTCATGTTGCGGGCCGGGCCGGGCCGGGCCGGGCCTGGATTTTGAGGGTGCGGGCCGGTCCGGGACGGGCCGGACTATCTGGCGGGCCGGGCCGGGCCTGGATTTTGAGGGTGCGGGCCGGGCCGGGACGGGCCGGACTATCTGGCGGGCCGGGCCGGGCCGAGATGTGCAGGCCCGTGCTCATCCCTAGCCCCCAGCCCAGGGCAAGAAGCACCATACGGTTTGCGTTAGACGGGCACACAAATCAAGCGGTAGGCGTGTATAAGTGGTGTTGTTACCATGCACCCACAAAGTGGTGTTGCACAGTTGCTGCACCCATGAATGCCTGATATTTCAGCGCCACCGTACTTTCAACTGTCAATCACCAAAGACCCCAATAGTGCCCCCGGGTTAAAGAGAGTGATCGCGTAGTGCCCGGGCCAGCCACCATTGGAGGATTAATTGGAGCATGCAGGTAATACAGTGCAACTACAGAATTGGCCGAACAATTGCAGTGCGTTTTATTTGAGTTTTGGCGGCATTTTGGCTCGCCCCTTGATGGGCGCGAGCACGGGCCTGACGGCCGCCCAACCGGTCGCGACAGCTGCGCTGGCTGTCAACCGATTTATCTCGGTCTTCTTTCCCGTCCTCTACAAAGGCGTGCGGTTTCCGTTTTTCCATACCGTAAACCCTATATTTAGCACCCCCCACCCCAATAATTACCCCCCCCCCGCCCCCCTATAATGATTCACCCTCCCAAGAACCCTTCCTGTAGCATTTACAATGCGAAACTCGTTTAGGAGCGCAATCTCCAGATAGCGTACGGTCTCATCGCGCTGTCCTGGCTCATCGTGGGCGCGCTGACGGCGCTAGTCGGTGCCGACGAGACCATGCACTACAGGGCCGTCGAAGTCAATCTGACGACGACGACCAGGGTCGCCGCCGTGGGCCTGCGTGTCCATCGTTCCACGCACGCGCTGTTCGCCCTGACGCCCCTCAGCACGGTGGCCTCTGCCGCCCTCGTCGCGGCCCTCTACGCCGCCATAGTGCTCAAACTGGTGGCATTCGCCAAAGCGGTGCGTTTCCTCTCTCTCTTCCGCCTTTGGAACAACTGCTTACAATACGCAAATAGTTGGGGGGTGGGGGGTGGGGGGGGGGGTTTGGGGTGTTTTCCTTGGGTTGTTTTGTTGCTTTTTTCATAACTTCCAACACGACCGCTAAGCTAAGCAAAAACGAAAACTGGCGGAATTCGTACACGAATAGTGTTTCCCTCTTCAACAGTGGACCAACTTCCAAATATTCCAATAGAGAGAGGTTGAATCGATAGTGCACCCCTCTCCCCCCTCCCTCCAATAGTGCCCCCGGCCAAGGAGAGTTTTGAAAGTATAGTGTGCCCCAGGAGCACTATTGGGGGATTTAAAACAAAGCATTTGTTGCTAACTGAAGGGTAACGGACGGACGGACGGACGGGCTGAACACGTCATTACAGTATTTTCCGTGCGTCACATTGAATTGTGCATACTGGTCTGCGTTGAGAGAGAGACGAAGCGATTTTCCAGGCGAGCAAGCCATTCTCCGCGTCGTCTGCGGAAAGAAACAGTTTTAAGGCCGAAGTCGCACTGACAATTTACGGCATAATGACTTTTTCAATACTCATATTCAGTTGCGTGGTGACCACGCTGATCGTTCTTGGAAACACGATCCACAAGGACGGTAGCTGCTACTTTCTAAAGGACGACCGATTGCCAATGGCCACTCTGCACGTCGTGGCCACGGTGGGCTGCCCTCTAACCGCACGCACGACCGCACCGCATGCACGCACCGGCACGCACGCACGCACCGGCACGCACGCACTGGCACAGAACGCACGCACGCACGCACGCACGCACCGGCACGCACCGGCACGCACGCACGCACGCACTGGCACAGAACGCACGCACGCACGCACGCACGCACGCACGCACGCACGCACGCACGCACGCACTGGCACAGAACGCACGCACGCACACCGGCACGCACGCACACGCATTTCAGTTGTTGTATTGTGGCAATCCCTACTTCTTGCTGCTTTCTTCGGGCGAAGCGCGACGAGCCTTCGCGCGTTTTTGCGCTCCTGCGCACCCAGTCGTCGCCAAGGCGGTGCACAAGATCACGACGAAGAAGACATCATAGGGTCATACCTGTAACTGGGGGTTCCACCCCCTCTATTTTCCCAACACCCATCCAACTCACCCTAACCCCCAGAACTTTCCAAAGGATTTTCACCATGTCTAAAGCTCCACCCCCCCCCCCCCCCCCACCCCCGATCCGCCACTGGTTCGACCGTTCTCTCAGCCGCATGTTGCGCATCCAGTGGATCAAATCAAAGCAAGACAATGAAGACGAGAATGGTACTTGGAAGTTGGAACGCAGTGCTAACGCAATTTTCCAATTGACAACGCAGTTCTCGCTCACCGCACGCAGCTGACGGTGCCGTTTTGCGAGTGGCGGCACGGCTCGAGCGCCCGCACTTCGGAGACTCGACCGAAATGCTCGATGCAGTCGGCGACGTCAAAGCGGCACGCTTGAATGGAGACGAATTCGGAGAAGCGGCTGCAATCATTGCAAGAAACTCGGTACTCTTTGCGGCTTGCGCTCCCCCTCCTCTTCCATACCCCTCCTCTTCGCCCCTGGCCAGCATCCGCTTGTAGTGGAGCTCAAGCAGAGACCTCTACGTCTCAATGACCGATCGTCTCAATGAGAACTACGATGAAACGGGGGGACACCATTTTTAGGAGGGGGGGAGGGAAACGGTACGGGACCAGCAATTGTGCGTTAGCCCCTTGAATATTGGGGTCACTGTTTTTTGCACTTTTGCCGCGCTGAGGATTGAACTGCGCACCTTGCGGTTTGGAACCCAACGCCTTAGGCAAACCGCGCAAACGCTGCCCCCTCACCTCACCTTTCCTTATGTGTCTGTGTGTGGGCCGCTTCTATGATCGCGGGGCTCTCTCCCTCTCTCTGGTCACAATCGACCGCTGCTAGTGAGAGATGAGAGACCCAGTCAGCCCGATCCTGGGGGGCTGGCTCTCCCCCAACGGGCAGGAATTGTCACTGCCGCCGGGTTGGTTCCGCTGGCCGCGGCAGCTCAAGGGACGCCCAGGACAAATACAGCTCCCAGAGGAGACCAACCTGCTGTCCAGACGGCTCCGACCACGTCCCACCTCACCTCGCCTCGGCGTGTTGTCTGACAGCATCGAGTAGAGCGGACCAGGAGTTGTCATCGTAAAGGACCCTCGCAAACGACTTGGCCCCGTTTTCGATGTGCAACCACTCGGCCTCGACCAAGAGTGGCTAGGACGCGCAGCCGGCTGGAACGAAGAACATATACTGTAAATCCTCCAATAGTGCCCCCGTGGGCAAGTCAATTTTAAAGTCGCGCCAAAATCAAATTTTGAATGCTACCCAGTTGCACTAAAAAAGTGCATGTATGGTGTGTAATCATGTGTGCAATACACGTATTTCAATTAAACTTTGAAATCCGGCTACCTCTACGCATTTTTAGGCATTTCAATGTTAAATTTTGCTGCCAAATTGCGCAAAAATCTGACGAAATTAATAGTGCCCCCCCTCTTGAGAGACATTGAAACACTAGTGCCCCGGGGGCACTATTGGAGGATTTACGGTAGGTAGCTACTATATTGCGAACGACAGTATGAAGCGCCAAGAGGCAGCCTCTGAGTCAACCAACGGCTGTGTTCGGGAGTGAGCCAGGAAGCAGCCGACCCAGCGTTGGTCTTGTAGCGGATGGGCACTGGCCAGCTGTAGTTGTAGGGCGACGCCGGCATCGTTTCCGACCTCCTCACCGGCTCCTGACGTGTGGTGGGGGGGGGGACATGTGTGTGGGTGAGGGAGGGGTGGTGCGGCTTCACAGTACATGACCTGAGTCACGAGAAACAGTCCGCTGGTGAGCTTGGTGACTTTGACGATGGGGAAGGACGCCTGCAGCAGCCAGGGGTTCATGAAGTCAGCGACGTCCAATCGACGCCCGCACCAGTCTTTCACGGTGGCTGGCACGTGCTGCAGTAGTGTGTTACTGTACAGTGTACATACGTATGTAGGTAGTTAGTCATCGTTTGTTTGTTGTTGTTGGTTGTTGGATAAGAGCAAGCAACGCTAGGAGGCCGTCAATTTCCCATAGAGCATAGCCATCTCCATGACGCCTTTCCATCTAGAGCCGCATATAATTAGCGAAAGGTCATTCGGAACAACGCCATCTGTAATCTAGGGCAGCGACGGCACGAGAAAATCGATTGAGAGGGAAGTCCTCGATCTATGTAGTAGCCCCATCTGAGACACATTCGACGTCTTACTTGTTCAATCGCTCGCCACATGTCGGAGTAGTCGGCATTGGCGTGGCCATGCGCGTGCAGGTACGTCTGGAAACGTTGCGCATCGCCACGCCGCGCTCACGTGAGAATCTTAAAACCAAAAACTCGCGGTTAGTCCGTTTCGAAGCGCTGACGAGCCGACTGCGCTTTCCAGCATGGAAATGAGCAGAGAAGCCTGTAAAACATGGTTTGTTCGCAGCCATTTTCATATTCCATAACAGTGCGTGCGTGCGTGCCTCTTTCATGATGTATCGGTTTGGCTCTAGCGCTGGCGTCGTGCAGAAGCTCCCAGTGAGCTAGCCGCTGCTTGTCCTCGATCTGAGAAAACAGCATTTTTGGTCAATTGATAAGTGATATACCGTGTACTGATACAGTGAAATTTATGATGCATCGCCCCTTCATACCTCGTGCGTTGCTTTACGGTCCCTGTAATGTTTCGGTGCTTGCATCAATAAAAACGTTGATTGATTGATTGATTGATTGATTGATTGATTGATTGATTGATTGATTGATTGATTGATTGATTGATTGATTGATTGATCGATCGATCGATCGATTGATTGATTGATTGAGCAGTTTTGGTGCACTGTATGTATACCGACGCGAAGTGACTCTGATTCTTGTGCACGGCATGACACTGTACTGGAGACGGCGTACACAAGAGGAGGTACTGCAGTAGTGTACGAGCAACTTGAACTATAGATTGAAGATAATAAAAGGAGAAGTGAAGGCTAAATGAACACCGCTTCCAATGGGTGAAGCCGAAATGCCTAAAACGATCACAAATAAATTAGCGAGTACCATATTTTGAAATTACAACATTTCCATCTGACCGAGCTAATTCTTGTTTCGGGGCTCATTTGTAGACAAGAATTAGCTCCCCACAGAGTCGCCCCATCTTCGCCCCCAAGGCTCTGTCGGTTGGGTACTTACGCGCGTGGTGAATCCAAATGAGAACCAACCTGTTTCCTCTTCGTCCCTGGCGCCTGGTCGTTTTGGGTGGCAGAACCAGTGGCAGGCAGGGCACCCACATGCGGGAAGTGCTAGTTAGCTGGCCACCGAATCGATGCTGCTAGCCATAAAGCCAGGTGACACTGACACCACGGGGCCAGTGCTTACAAGTACCAATTCCAATGGCGTGTAAGGCTCCCGATTCCCGAAAATGCCTTACCGTTACCGTAGTACTATACAGACGCAATTCCCCAAAGGCAATAGAGAAAATGGTAAGAGGAAACAACAACAAGAGGGTATGGTATAAAGCAAACTTTGTTACGACTATGGCATAAGCAAACAAAATTCTATGACTATGCTGCGCCCTGTGAAGACACCAGACTATCCAAAAATTTAATAGTTGCTGAACGATTGGGGAATCCAAGCGAGCACCACAATGGAGCGTACCTTCCTGCGAATGAAAGCACGCAATTAACGATGAATGCCTTGGAGAACCCCCTTCCCAAATAGGTGTTAATCAATTCAATTGTTCGATCCATGAATGCTGCTTTAAAGTTGCAGATCCGTCCGATTCTAATGAGCTGACTAATGATAACCCCCTTATGCAAACTCATAGGGACATTGCTACCTATAAAGCCATATCTGATAACCTCAAAGTTGAACAGGTCAGTCTTTTGAAACACTGATGTATCCACCCCATTACATTCATTGACCCTAATGTTGAGGTCCAAGAATGGTACACTGGTGCCTTCCGCCATGATCTCCAAGTTCAGTGAGTCATGGTATATCTACTTGTATACAAGCTCTTGGATACCTCTTGTATACAAAACAAGCTTGTAAAACAAGATCCGTAAAAGTCCACGAAATGATGAGAATGTCGGCAGTATGAGTGTCCTGCGAGATGCTGACAGGACAGCGTATGGCCTAGTGGTAGTGAATCGGCCTCTTGCGCGCACAGTCCTGGGTTCGATTCTCGATGGATCCACTAGGCGTTCTCGATGGACGTTCTCGTGCCATCTCGCTGCCCTAGAGTACAGATGGCGTTCTTCAGAATGTCTTTGGCTAATTACGCGGCTCGAAACGGCAAGGCGTCATGGAGCTGGGATTAGGGCCTCCTAGCGTTGCCCCTAATCGAACAACAACAACAACAACAACAACAACAACAACAACAACAACAACAACAACAACAACAACAACAACAACAACAACAACAACAACAACAACAACAACAACAACAACAACAACAACAACAACAACAACTACAACAACAACAACAACAACGACGACGACGACGACGACATGCTGACAACACACGTCGCTCGTTCGCTTGAGGCTGGGCACGGCCGCGCGGACGCCGGCGGCGCTGAGGAAGGTCGCGAAGCCTTCGTTCAGCCAAAGGTCGTCCCACCAGCGCGTCGTCGTGGCCCAGTTGCCGAACCACTGCAAGCGAGAGCGCGTATACACTGCACACAACACGACGGTCTAAAGGCCCATTCACAATTCGGTCTCGGTCTCGGTCTCGGTATTCGCTGTTTGGCATGTAAAGACGGAGACCGAGACCGTTGATTGTGAATCGGCCAAAATGCGATGCTGGAGCTGCAGTCGACAGGTGGTAGCAGCGCCTCGCGAGGCGAAGTGTAGCGGCACTCACGTTGTGCGCAATCTCGTGGGCCACGAGACGGCGCGTGACCCGCACGTCGCTAGAAGATTGTAGTTGGGGCTCGACCGCCAGAAAGCTCGGCCCGTGCGTGATCAGGCCCCAGTTCTCCATCGCTCCACGCTTTCCAGGAGTCATCACCATGTCTGCGGAGAGTCGACAGAACAACCGTGGCACCTGACGGACAGCAGGCAGGCAGGCAGGCAGGCAGGCAGGCAGACAGGCAGGCAATCGCTGTTTGGACGGGCACTGAAATGGTCACCTAGTTTGGGCAGCGTATAGTTGAGGGAAAAGGCGCGAGCAAAGTGCTCCAGACTGGCCACGGTCGTTCGAAGGGAGTCGCCAGCGTAAGCTTCGAGACCGGCTATCGCGTAGACGGACACGTCGACTCCGTTGGAGAGGGTGGCCGATTGCGCCTTCCGCAAATCGCCCACGACCATCGCGAGAAGGTACGTCGACATCCTGGGCGTGCGCCCGAACGTCGTTCGCTGCCACCCGCTCCTGTATGGTTCAGAAGAATGCACCGAGGAATGCGTGTATGCACGCTGCATGCAGGATCGTGCAGAGCAGCACAGGTTGATTCACAATCAACGGTCTTCCACACCAGTCTCGGTCTTTGTTTCGGTTTTCCCAGGACCGAGACCGAGACCGATGGGAGGACCGGTGATTGTGAATCCGTCTTTAGAATCGTGCCGTTTCGTGTACACCACCAATGAACCCACCCAATTGGTTCTGTCATCAGCGGCGGCATGTTGTTCAGCGCCACCGTGTTGACGGGGTGAATGACTGACACTTGGAACGACGCCTTGTACTCGGGATTGTCCAGACACGGCAAGACCGTCCTCGCATACTCTCTTTGCAGCTGGGTGGCCACGGTGTATCTGCAAATGTACTTCTACATACCGTTTGTATTCCTCAGAAGTGCTCAACAGCTGGTGTGGCAATCCTCCACCCAGTGTTGCCCCTAATCCATCAAACAACAACGCAATTTGTTGGACGTTCCCCAATGCTTGGACTTTCCCCAATGCTTCGCGTTGTCTACGTCCCTTGGGATGTGTTGGGATTGGCCAAATAAAACCGAACCGAACCGAACGCAATTCAAGCAGTGCACCTCCGCCTCCCTTCATGCGTGTAGCCGTCGACGAACGCGCCAAGTCCTTGGAAGTCGCCGTTCTCGTGCAGCCTGCCGCCGTACCAGAACCGGAGCGTGAACCGCGCGCCCCTGGGCAGAGGCGCGGTCAGTCGGACGCGCAGCCACTGTCGGCGCGCGTCGCGACTGACGGCGCGCACGCGCACGCCTGGCGCGCCGCTCAGGGTCGCCGAGAAGATGCGGAGCTCCTGCGCGTGCACCACCAGCTCGCGCGTCCTCTCGCACGCCGTCGCCTCCAGCGACGAGAGAGCTTCGAACGTGTACAACTTGGTGCACTGCGCCTCTGAATATCGCTCGCGACGTTGTTGTTGTTGGATTAGGGGCGATGCTGGGAGGCCATCAATGGCCCGTATAGCCATCTCCATGACGCCTTCCAGTCTAGAGCCGCATACTTCGCCAAAGACACTCGGAAGGACGCCATCTGTGATCTAGGGCAGAGACGGCACGAGAAAATCCGTCGAAAGGGAGGTCCCAGTAATGATGTCACCAAAAATAAAAGTTTAATTAATTAAATAATTCAAAATATTTTAAGTACATTAAAAAACAAAAATTGTTAAAAAAAATAATTCTGTCATGCAGATTTTTTAATTAAAAATTAAATAAATAATTATTTGGAATTTTTTAAAAGTTAAAAATTAAATAAATAATTCGCTGCAATATTTTTTTTACAATTTTTTAACCACACCTTAAAAAATTGATTTTTAATAGACTTTTCAAGTAGTTCATGGCAAGTTTGTCTTTTCCCATTGATTATTGGTGTTCATTTTGTCTACCTCTACCACCATGTCATCATAGGCATTTTGTTGCCATCAAATTTATTGTCCTTCCTTTCAGTCCTGTCACACTCAGTGGAGGGTGTGTTTATTTGTAATCATTTCAGTAGGTTTTAGAATGGACTCATCCATTGCAAACATTGGAATGGAGGGAAGTGGTGTTTTCAGCACATGACATATGACGCTGTACATTGAAATTAATCGAATATAATAAAATAATGAGTGTGAGTGAGTGTGTGAGAGTGTGCGCAACATTGTGCGCGTAAGTAGCCATAAAAACCCTCCATCACAAATCTTAAGTCCCCCACCCCACACTCAGACCCCATCCTACAGCCCAATTGACACATTGGTAAATTCAAAGTTTGCTCGGTAGTTTAATTCAAGGGTCTACTTCATTGAAACGTGACGTGTACAGTGCATTGCCATGCGCGCACCACATCAGATACTTTTCTTCTCTTCAATGTCCGCATCTGATTATTTCGGTATTGTCGGTATTCGGTTTGGAATTTGGTATTTAGATATAAACATGCACGATAGGACAAATTACCATCTTGCTCTTCGCTTTCTGCCAGTATCTCCTTCTAGGCCTCCTGGGTACTTGCGGAAAGCCTTGCAAAAGACTAGAGCAGCTGCCTGGCTTTGCCAGCATTGAGCGACTTTTGTGGAGAAGATCACTGTAGATCAGGGCCGCCAATGAAAAAAGCCGCTCGCATGATAGTGGCCTCCTTAACAATGTATGTACCCTGTACATGTACTTCCCAACTGTGCAAACAGAGTAATATTAGGGTCAGGCGCTGACGCGCAGATCCTGACAAGTTGACAGAATTATAGGCAATAGTGTCAATTGGCCTGTCCTTTCGAGCGACAACTGGCATGTTGTACTCAAAGAATCTATACTGCTTGTGGAGAGTAGCCACTGTTTTCCACTGCCTCAGCATTGCTTTCATGCCGCGGCAGTCCCAAACAGAAGTTGACGTCAATAGCGACCTCTGGTCTCCATGTCTTCCTATTTTTGGCACAAATCGCGTGCCGAAAACCACTGGAGTCGCGTTTGGTAGCACCGAAAATCCCAAAAATACCGAATACCGAAAAATTTGCGCCGGTATTTTCGGTTTCGGTATATACCAAAATTTAGAAATATCGGTATTTTCGGTATCAGTATATACTGAAACTGACCATTTTCTTCGATATATACCGAAATTTCGGTATATACCGATTTTGGTTTGCAGCTCTAGTACTGGGGTCCTCCAACTTGCAGTAGATGACTTCACAGTAGCCCGAAGGTGATGGGTATGGATTTGTTGCATTCTTGCATGCATGCATGCTACTGCAGAAGTATGTACATGCATTGCAAATGCACACTTTAAAAATACCCAGTTAAAACAAATTAGTTACAAACAAACAAAATTAAAAATTAAATAAACAATTATTTCGAATATTTAAATAATAAAAAATTAAATAAAAAATTATTTTGAATTTTTCATAGTTAAAAATTATAAAAAAATAATTCATCAGCAATTTTTGGTGACATCGCTAGGTCCCAGATGGTATGTATGTAGTGGATCCATCAAGAATCGAACCAGGGGAAAGGCAAGGTTGAAATAACTAGTGTGTTTCCACTAGGGATGAGCATGGGCTGGGCCGGCCCGGCCCGGCCCGGCCCAGCCCGGCCCATGGGCCGGGCTGGGCCGGAATCCCAGGCCCATCCTGTGGGCGTCAGTTAAAAAAGACGCAAGTTAAAAAAGACGCATGTTAAAAAAGACGCATGTTAAAAAAGACGCGCGTTAAAAAAGACGCGCGTTAAAAAAGACGCAAGCCACAAAACGACGGAGGTTAAAAAAGACGCAGCAGTTCTCCAGGCGGCCGCTAAGTGGAATAGGAAGTGGAACGGGAACGGCGCGTGCGTGCAGATGTTTGTCGCTTTACCCTTTGAGAGTCGAGATACATGGTATGTAGATCCCAGCACTCCAATCGCCTTTTTTCCACAATTGTATAATGTATGTATCTGCTGGACCAAGCGGCGGTCAATCTCAATTTCTCAGCCGATTTTAAACAACACTGCTTAGCAATCGGATGACATGGAAACCATCGTAAACCTATTCCTGCCCACCTTTCCTGCCCTCCAGCAATTCCTCTGTCAGGGCAATTTATCCCGTAACGAGTGCGCCGCAAAACTGAAAGAGTAACTGTGGTAGGCATTAAAGTTTATTTTTTCATATTGGCGCGTACAGCGTGCAAGCGTACAGCCGGGACGCTTCGTCGACTGTGAGGGCGCGGCAATTGTACAGGTGGTACACACACGGTGACGGCTCCAGATGCTGCCAATTGAAAATCGTCTATGCAAAAGGAATCAGTGTCCATAAGTGAGGTGGAGTCTGCAGTGGCTCTCGGCGGAAGCGAGCTGACGAGCAGGCCCGGACGCTCGTGAACGCGCCAGCGTGCATGACATACATAGGGGCTGTGGCTACCAAGCGGCGGTCAATCTCAATTTCGCAGCCGATTGTAAACAACACTGCTTAGCAATCGGATAACATGGACACCATCGCAAACCTACTGCACATTCGGAGGCCCACCTTTCCTGCCCCAGCAATTCCTCCCTGTCAGGCCAATTTACTCCTGCAAAGAGTGCGCGGCAAAACTGGCAAACTAGATAACTGTGGTACGCATTATTCAATTTTTATATTGGCGCGTACAGCGAGCAAGCGTACAGCCAGCAGGACGCTTCGTCGACTGTGAGGGCGTGGCAAATGTTCAGGTACACACACAGTGACGCCTCCAGATGCTGCCAATTCAACGTCCGTCAACACGTTCACGTCAACAACGTCGTCTATGCAAAAAAACTACAATGTCCATAAGTGACGTGAAGTCTGCAGTGGACGCTCGTAAACGCGCCAGCGTGCATGACCTACGGGCTATGGCTACCACGTACCGGCAAGAACCAACCGACCGTCCCAGTTACCTGACCAGTTTCAGGCGGAGCGTTCGAACAACGGCGGCGAGCGCTTCTCGACCAACGCCTTCTGCTGAGGGCTGGAGTGCTGGAGTATTGTCGTCACTGGGTCAGCAACGTGGCACACAACATTGCTGAACATAGAACATTGCTGCTGCCGCCGCCGTCTGCGTCTTTCTAAACGCGCGTCTTTTTTAACGCGATAATATCAGGCTGCGTCTTTTTAAACGCGTCTTTTTTAACATGCGTCTTTTTTAACAAGATTTTCCGCGTCTTTTTTAACGCGCGTCTTTTTTAAGCGTAACCATCCTGTGGGCCGGGCCGGGCCGGGCCTGCGTTTTGGGGGTGTGGGCCGGGCCGGGCCGGGCCGGACGTTCCTGGCTGAAACATAGGAATCTACATTGTATGTTATGCATATTGTAAGTAACGGCGACTATTCAGCAGAAAGGATGCATTAAGGACGCGAGTGCGCCTAAAAGTTCGTCGTGACGGCGTCGTCTCACTGTTAATCTAGCGCGTTGGTCGCGACGTTGCCGTCGTCGTCGCCGTTGCCGTTTTCGTTGTCGTCACGGCCCTTAGACCGTGAGGCACAGACGAGCAGACAACAGACGTGAAGCGACGACGACGACGTAGTACTAAAAGGCATGAGCATCTGGCGCTAGCCCAGCCTCACGTCCATCGCGAGCAAGGCGCTCGTGACGACTGCCAGCTCGGCGCCCTCCAGGCGCCGCCTCTACATCACTGGCTTGGCGACGATAGATAATACATCAGACATGGGCAGCACCTTTTTTTCTCAACCAACCCTTTGTGAGCGGCCAACTTCAATTGACAAACACGGTCAATCTTGAGGCCAAAAAATGGTTGGAAGCTGTAAAGCCAGAAGCGCCATTCTCTGTGTATGTGTAGTGAAAAAACGCGAACTGGCGTACGTACATGTACAACTTATTTTAGTGCACCACTGTACTTATTTCTTGGGATGGGCCGGGCCGGCCGGGCCTGGAATTTGAGCAGTTGGATGGGCCGGGCCGGGCCTGGGCCTGGTTTTTGACGCGTGGGCTGGGCCGGGATGGGCCGGACTATATGGTGGGCCGGGCTGGGCCGAGATCTTCAGGCCCATGCTCATCCCTAGTTTCCACTAATTCCAACTGTTTCCACTCAGTTTTACT
>JASAMY010002374.1:0-42128 GCA_030248085.1 Paralinhomoeus sp. GSCO2_6 | reverse complement strand
TTAGTGGTGCGATAGGGCTATTAGTAAAAGCGAATTACGAATTGCGAATTTTGAATTTTGAATTTCGACTTCGGTATACTGTACTTCCAACATTTAAAATTTGATTTTTTGTACTGTATTTGAATAATTCAGCGCTCGCTGTGCTTCCGTCTCGGAAATGCGGTTCATCGCCGCGCGTTCTGTGGGCGACAGCGGCGGCGATGCCGACGGACGAGTTTCTTGCTTCGAGCTTCAAAAATTTTGAAAAAACATATGTGCACATATCCGCTTGTGTCTATGTGTCATTATTTGTGTGTATATGATGCATTCAATGCTGAAGTGCAACTATTACAAGCGCTGTGTCGCCTGTCACTGTTGAATCGCACTGTGTGTCAATTGCTAGTTGACAGTCTTGCTCGACGAGAAAGCCACAGCGGTTAACTAAACTAACTGCGGCAGCGCCCACCCACACAGCGAGGGCTCGGTGGCGATGGCGGGGGCGGCGATACGCCAACGAACGCTTCGTCCAAACTCGTGGAGTGGGCGGCGTTCAGCACGTGTTCCAAGGTTCACTCATTGTATTGGGCCGACAGCGAAACGTGCGCTCGAAGGGAGAAGCGGTTACGCGTCACACGACACACATCACTGCAGCTAGGTCAGCCACGCGACCCAAAAGAGGTCGACAATCGACATGCAACGCAAAGCCTGGTAGAGGCAACGGCCTAAGCGACAACACGAAACAGAGTGACGACGCTAATGTACAGCTGCTCCAGGGCCCTGAGGAGGGAGGGGAGGGTCACCGGAAAAGGTTACGAGAGTCCACCAGGGCGGGCGTGAGGAGATTCCCACCCACATGGGCACGTCATCTGGTTCCAGCGTGTCGGAGGGCACCTCACGGGTTCGGCGGTCGGCGGCGTCAGTCGAGCGCTTACTGGACGCTGTCCGCGACGCGGCCGGGCGCGCGGTCGAGGCGCGTCGGCAGGCGGACGACCGCGTGCTCGGCCACCTCATGGCCTACCGGAGAAGGGCAGAGAGGCGAGCGCACCCGCGGACGACAACTTCCGTTCTTCGCAACTTCAACGACAACTTGACGACAACGACGACAACTTCGCAAGTTCTCCAGGATGGCGATGGCCAGGGGGGGGGGGGTCGCTCCCCCAAAAAAGCGGGACGGCCATAGCCAGGGGGGAGGTGAACCCCCACCCCCCCTAGACCACCCCTGAGCCCACCTATGGGGACCGCCACAACCCCTCCCCCTGGGGGACTGAGAGGGGCGGAAGTGACTAACCAGTTCGACTCCCACATGAATCTCGCGCGTTTGTCCGACGCCAGTGCCGAACCGCAGGAGAGGAGTGGCTCCAGGTGAAGACAGGAGTCGGCGGCGTCGGCCAGGGCAGGGCGCTGGACGGACCGCGGTGGTCAGAGATCCAGAGATTCCCAAGAGATCAGCAACTTACGCGATTCTTTTGACATTCTTGTAGGTGAGGTTGGCGTCGAGCAGGAAGCGGAGTTCGTTGGGCCCAGCTCGCTGTCGTCAGAGAGGACGGAGAGCATCGCGTCGGCCTCGACTCGAGTTCCAGGCCTACCACCACCAAGTAGTTTCCACTTCCTAGAACATCCAACTTTCTTCATTGCGAATTTGTCGGCACAGAGATAAGTTTCGCAACGAAATTAAATTTTATCTCACCGCGCTTTCCCGGAATTTATAAAATGAACATTCACAATTTCTTGGTAACTTTCCGGATAGTAAATTCCTCTTGACATGCAAACAATGCACGCGTTCTATAAACGACGTTCACCAAAATTCAAAATTCAAAATTCAAAATTCGGAATTCGTAATTCGCTTTTACTAATAGCCTGCGATAGTGGGAATTTTACCATTTATTCGGATTTTTCTCGGGAAAATGAGCAATTTGACGCCTACAAAGAGTCCAAGTCAAAAAAGGGCGGACCAGCGGCCCTCGCCGGCGTCTGTGGGGGGACGCGCGGCCGAGTCTAGCGCGTGTGACGCCAACAAGTTGACGACGAGAAACGAGGCGGAAGAGGCAGGTTTGGCTTCGGAAAGGTTTCTCAGCTCCTTGGTGGAAGCTGGCACCGTTCTGCTACGGTGCTCTGCGGAACAGACGACGCGTCTGACGCCGCCAACCCGAGTGCCTGCCCGCTTACGAGAGTGCTCTTTCGCGGTCTCCCTTGACGGTGCTGCTGCTGCCGTCCGAGCGGACCTCAATGTCGACTCGTATGGCATGTGGACCTTTGAAGAAGTACGACTCTTTGAAGACCGCTCTCTTTGGCAGCGGCCAGATCAGGCTCGCTGCCACCTTCAAAAAAGATCAGATCGGTGGTGTGCAGTTTGAGATGATGAGTCGGGAGGAGCGAAAAGTGCATTACGAGAACTTCATGGGTTTGTCGTCTGGCTTGGTGGATCTTCAGCGCTCCGGTCTCAGCTTGACCAAGCGGCAAGTGGCGCAGATTCTTCCGGAAGGTAACCAGATTTGGCAATTTGGCATTTTTGATTTTTGAAATAGCAGAGTAACATAATTGAATGAAACTAGTAGCAGTTAAACAAAAAGGAAGTGGAAGAGGATAAAAAAAACTTGAGTGCGTTTAGGAGCAAAATAGCAATTGTAATTCCAAGAAAGGTACGTTGGTGCCTTCAGCTGTAATTTCCAAGCTCAGTGACTCATGATATATCTGTTTCATAAGCAGGTCTATATCTGCCAAATTCAAAACCAACAGATCATCCACGTACCGAAATGCGATGCAGCTACCCTGCCTCTGGGATTTACAAAAATTAAATTCCATCATACTAAGCGTTAAGTCCGCTAGAAGTGGGGATGCATTGCCTCCCATGGGGACGCCCTTGATCTGCTTAAAGGGAATCCCAGCGAAAACGACATATGTCTCTTGCAATACCGTGCTAATCAAATCTTTAATCTCCCAACGGTTAAAACACATCTGCATCGTACGGACTGCAGTAAATTTACAAAATCCATTGCTGTCAATAGCCAGGTATCCACGGTTGGAGTTGTTAAAGCACATGTCGACCAATTGAAACACGTTATGCAATATGATGTCGTGTGGCAAATTAGTGAACAAAGTTGCAAAGTCCGCCGTTACCAAATGCCGAATATTTTTCCTCCTATGCAAATCTTGAATGACTTTATACGAATTGTTGACGGACCAATAGCACCTGGGACCACCCCTATCGCTCGTGACTCTACAGTAATTGCACAAAAATTTCCTGAAATGCTTAAGGGCGTGAAGCAAGAGAACAGACAATGGCCTAACCGAACTCTGCTTCATACCTGCCCATGGGGGGGGTATAGGGGGGGTATACCCCTCCCCTGTAAGACCCTATCCCGAAAGACTTTCGGGATTACCCTCCCCCTGGGCTACCTAATCCCGAAACCAAATCGGGATTTTCGGGATACCCCTCCCCATCTCTAGAGCCAAGCCAACCATCTAGTGCAATGCAGCCGCGCAACTGTTGTGCAAACATTACTTCAGCATTGACTTGGTTGCGCGTTTATCGATTTTGATTCGTACAGCGTTTATCGATTTTTTGTTTTAACCGGCACCCAAAGACGCGTAATATGTGTGCACGTACGTTACGTAGCATCTGTCTCCTCCTGTAGCCTCTCTCTAGGTACGGGTGTGCAGGGCACTAGGAAGCACTAGTGTGGGCAGGTAGGCAAAGGGCAAGCGCGAGCAGGCAGTCAGGGAGGTTTAGCAGATGTCTAGTTTTTTAAGATTAACGCACTACCCATGCGCGCAAAATTTTGCCTGCGGCGCTGTGGTGGGTGAGTGTGCAAGTCACTCTTTGACTAGGGAAGCGTTTTGGGCCAGGACATAGGATTCCCTTAGGTTGACGCTCTAATATGCGAAAAAATTGCCTGCAGCGCTGTGGTGAGCGTGCAACTCACCTGTTGGCCAGGTAATATTTAATTCTTAGCAAACCTGGCCAATTACAACCGCCCATTACCGTTAATTTTAAGGAAGAGTTTCTGGTGAGACATAGAAATGGCCAAATTTTCGCCTGCGGCGCAGTTAATTTGCGTGCAGACTGTCGTCAATAGAGCCGCTCCGCCTGTCAGGGCACTGCGAGTACCTCCTGTCGCTTCGCAGCCCACGCGACTGTGTCAGCAAGTGCCAAGTTGCCTACCACTGGCTTGCCCGCCACTGGCACTGCCACAGGGCCAGCTCCTAAGCAACTGCATCAGTACGGTTAGGGGGAAGAGGTGTCACTGCTGTTCCAATTGTGTCGTTCTAACAAAATGCGGCGGTTGCTGATTGGACAGCCAGGCGACTCCAAATTACTTGCTGCCAGCTCCCAAGCAACTGCGTCAGCCAAGTTTAAGCTAACTGCGTCAATGCTAACTAACGATGAGTACATCAAACTTTTAATTAGTTGCAAGAGAGAAGATCGTCCAATGTTCAGAGGACTCAGTCTCATTACTGTAAAACAGTCAGAGAAAAGTCAACTGCAGCCACAGTGGAAACCTACATCTCACTAAAAGAATAGCATGCAAATGCTGAACCTGTTGCTGCAGTACTTGCTGAACCTGCTGCTGGTGCTGAGCCTACTGCTGAGGCTTCTGCTGAGCAAGCTGATGAACCAGCAACAACAGTAGCTGATTCCTCCTTTTTCCTCTACAGTTTCATCAGCCCATTCTTCGAACAAGTGGCTGTTCTCTCACCAGATTGTGACTGTGATGGTGTGCAGATGCACACCAAGTTGCAAGCTCACCTGACAACAGCCCGTAAGAAAGAAACTGACGCTCTTGGCCTGCAGACTGTATACAAATGTTCTGCTTGAGCCAGGACGTAGACGCAGATCTCCACCACATTGATTCGTGGTTCGGCCTCGAACACTTGCAGTGCAGTTTCTGTGGTTGTCTACTGTGTCTTCATCGCAGAACACAGGCTACCATTTTTCTTCTTCTTCTTACCATCAATCCATGTACATTCATACAGTGTGCTGCTGCATTGCATTGATGGACCATGCATGACACTCACCCACCCACCCACCCTGTGGGAAGTATCCCGAATTGCCCAGTTTACCCACCCCCTGCCTTCAAAAAATTTGGCGATTTACCCCTCCCCTGGCCCAATTTCCATGGGCACCTATGCTCTGCTTGGCACCTGCTATAAAGCGAAATTTAAAGGGATTTTTGTGCAATTTAGCCGTAGCAAAAATTCGAGGCAAAACGTCGTTCTTATCGAGTGTTTTCTGGCCGAAAGTAGCTAACATATAGCCCTGTGCTTAGCTAGAATAGCCGACGAGTCGAGATGATAAGGTTTGTAGACCTCATTGCCTAACACAGAGATGGAACCGCCTCTTATACTTATGCCAAGCTCCTTACAAAAGCTGGATAGGTACAGACCTTTGCAGATAAACACGTAATTATTACCAGCCTTATCTGCAGGCACAATGACGAACTTGTCCTGTATGAACCTTAAGTCCTTACACAAGGTCTTATACTGTTGCAAATCGTAGGCACCTTCTATATAGCCTGAGTGCAGTGACGCATCCTGAACGAAACTTGCAAATTTTGAAGAGAGACACAGAAGCATGGCCTCCGCAAAGGAATCAAAGTCCAAGTTCTTGTGCCTGCTTCTAAGGCGTGCAATATACTTAGCCAAGCCATTGTAATAGGCATCAAACACATCCCTAATCGTACACCCAACATTAATGCGATACTTGGAGCCTTTGGCTAGGACGTTCCTGAGAAGCTCACTATTAACAAAATTGATATCGCCAGTGAGGACGTGCCCAAGGGGCGGGTACATGAAAGGAGATTGCGCGCATGAGCAGCCAGCCTCCTGCCACATAGGCCTCTAGGTCACGCGCACTAAGGTTTTTCAAAAGGCGGCCATAGTTAAACGCCTTAAGTGAGAAGGGCGGCCCGTACGTATAGACTGTACGCACTTTGCGGCGATCTACACTAGGTATCGGGTTACTTCGTTTGACCTCGCGATAATTCAACACAGCCCCTAAGGAAAACTGCTCCATGATAGGGTGAGCAAAATTAACAGTCAAGTGATCATACACCTGCATAGGCATACCCTTTTTCTGCCTAGAGTAGAACCCAGCGAAAAATCCTAAGAACATGAGGCCCAAGTCTTTATTAACCAGATTCAAACTAGATACATTTTCCAAGGCAAACTTGATGGAGCGTTTTGTTTGGCCCCGGAGGAATACATATAATTTGTATGCTTGATTAGAGTGGGCCTCCTCAAAGATGCGGACAAACTGATCCAGTATCTGTAAGTTGACCGTGGTGTTAGTGCGCCTATGCCGATTCCTCTTGGGCCTACTCCTAGTGTTGACGGGCATACTAAAATAGGGCTGATTCTTGTCATGCAATGGGTCCACGCCCTCCGATACATTTCCGTACCCCTGTATCGAGTCGTTCAGACCAAATGGGAAAGCCGTATTCAGAAGCCGTATCCAAAAATTCTCCCTGTCCGTAAGCTTAAGCTTAGGGTCAGGGTTTTCCAGGATTCGAATTCGAAAGCAGTCTATACTGTGTGATTCCTGAGCAAAATGCCTGACTAATTTAGTACCCAGGCTACCCTTAATAAAAGACCTTCTATGTTCCAGAATACGCTGCTTAAACTTTCGCGAAGTCTGTCCTACATAGTGCAAATCGCATTTAGTACAAGAGATCAGGTAAACCACATGTTTTGTATTACAATCCACGGGCCCATGCACTATTGAACAGAAAACATCCCTGGTAGAGGTAGAATGGACGAACGAGGATTGATCAATGTGATTACAGGAAATGCAACGTCCCTCACATTTGAGTGTGGGGGCTCCTGCTGAATGCAAATTCTTACTAAAAACCACTCCCTCTTTCTCAGACAATGTACATTCGGTGGGTGCAAATGCATAGGCCGTCCCCCCGTGCTGGGGTTCAGGGCGGGAGGGGGGACCAACAGCCCGCCAGAGGGGGATAAAACGGCCCCCGACCTAGTCCTAACCTGGCTAGAATAATTGTAGCTCATGATTAGGATAGTTGGACTAATACAACAGGGGACGTCCACCTCCCTGAGGGTTACCACGGAGGCCTATGCTACAGGGTAACATCCAGCATAAACACGCCATGAGAAGAAGCGGTCCTGAAGAGGACTGTTTGGATGGGGGGGGGGGGGAAACAGGGAAGGGGAATTAAGGCTGGGTTGGTAGTCGGGGCTACCATGGCACTAGGCCCACCGTGCCAGAGAGTAGGTGAGTGAACCCCCGCCAAGTAACATAACAGGATCGCGACCACCACAGGAGCAAAGTCGAAAATCGGGAATCGCAGGTGGAACCATGCAAAGAAAGTTGACTCCAACAACATCTATTCCCCTCTCACGAACTCGACCAATCCAACATAGATACCACATCAAACCAGTCAACAAGCCGCGTCTGGACTGGTCGCTGGCCTCCCCGTCTGATTCGACATCCTCCGGACCCTGCCACAGGATACCGCCAATGAGAAAAACATTACCCGAACCCCGAAGGGACAGGTTTAACGCACATCCTAACCCCGAAGGGAAGGATTTAACGCACATCCTAACCCCGAAGGGAAGGATTTAACGCAACAGGGCCCCTAAAGGACCACAAGAGAACCAACCACACCGCAATGCCGTCAGATGGAAAACCTATAGAAAACTTGAAATGTACTGAATAAAAATTAAAGGAAATTGCGTAAATCATGGCAAGAAAGTGTACAGATATAATATAATGTAATGAAGTGCAAAAGAGAAAGCAGAGTTAGTGAATCATTGTGAAAACAATGCAAACTGGGGAAATGGTGACTAGAGAAATTAAATCACTATCACTATCTGAACTGTAGTGGCAATCCACATCTCACAAATGTTAGCAAGGTGCCGATTATTTATGTAGGAACTTTGGCTGTGCCAGGTCGATGGTAATGACCAGAGATAGATGAGATGTGAAAGGATTGCTGTTGCGTTTTGGGTGAGTGAGATGGCTCACACAAAAAAATGCCGAATATGTGACGTGTTGCTGCGTTTGGTTCGGTTTTTATACACGGTTTGTTCAAACTGAAGTTGATCAGCTGCAAAGCATAAGTGGCTATACATATATGAGGCATGCCTTAATTGATACCGCTCTTTTTCAAACTGGTCTCCAACAAAAGAGCGTCACATATTCACCTTTTTTGCAGGCGCCTGCAAATTTTTCCTTAATACAGTGTTTTTTCGTAAGACAAACATCGATGCGTAAAACCTATACAGGCACACGCACGCACGCATGCAGGCATGCACGTACACATGCATGCACGTACGCACGCATGCATGACATATGTACCATGTATGACATATGTAGCATGTTTGGTAGAGTCCCTCGAGTGCAGTAGGAGACACTCATCATATAGAACGCGCTAAGTGAACACGTTGTGAGCCTTCCCTACAAAGCGTTTTATAGGTTTGTAAAATTGGGCGATATCGTTGAATCTCTGGTAAACAGGAAGTTCGTCAAACCCGTGTGCGTGAATTGATGAACCGATCTATCTATTTCGTGATGTGATGTGACGCGGTTTGGGTGTGCAATCGGCCTCCCCCCATTGTCGCAATGGTGTACAGCTTTACACTGTGTAATGGGTTGTCCGAATAAAACGTCCAGTCCAGTCCAATGTGAGCATAGGTACACATGTATTTTTTCATTGACCAAAGTTGTGCACAACTAATTGTCATGCAAATGATACAAAGCAGGATAACCTATCAGCAAATGGCACAGCATGCAGAGAAACTACAAACAGAAGCCACTGCGGATAATTGTGTGTGTGTGCGTGCGTGCGTGCGTGCGTGCGTGTGCAGTTGTGCTATATTGCTGCATCGTAGCATAGTGATGTAAAGAATCAAAATGATCGCTATAACTAGGCGGTCAACTTTTGTGTTTTAGCCGAAGTGATGCGACGCACCCACATCGAGTTTTTTTGTGAAGCAGCCCATTTGATAGTGTGCGTGCGTGCGTGCAGATCTGCAGCGCCATATTGGTGCATCGGAGCTTAGTGGTGTAAGGAATCAAAATGATCTACACGTGGAGGCGGTCATCTTTTGTGTTTTAGCCGAAGTGATCCGAGCTACCAATATAGATATTTATCGATTATCTTGGAAGTGAAAATATTTTGGTGCGTCGGAGCGTGTTGGCTCCAAGGAATGAAATGTTCAACATCAAAGGGCCATCAACTTTAGTATTGATGTTTAGGCCATCCGACCTAACCACACCGAAATATCGCCAATTCTCGTTATCGGTATAATGGTGGGAGGCATTTTGGTGCATCCAATTCTTAGAACTAATGGTTCGTTCATCAGTGCGGAAATAAATAACAAAAGCGCCGAGGCAGTACATGTTTGTGTGCAGTATCGAGAGGAATGCATATGTATCACGTTCATACTTCAACACTCCTCCTCGGCTGCAGCGGCGATTCTTTCTTCACGGAGCCGTGCAGCCGCACCGCGTGCGCTCCTCCTCGCTCTGAACGCCCAGAATGTAGAGCTTGTTCTGTCGCCTGGCTGTTGCTATCGTCTTGCTATTCTTGTTGATAATCGAGCACTTGAACTGGTCGAAGTTGACGGTGTTGCCCTTGTCAACCATCGCCTTGACCGACAGCAAGTTGTAGTTTAGCCCGGGCACCAGTAGAACGTTGGTGACCCGCAACTTCGGCGTCTTGCGCGTCTCCTCCTCGTCAGCCAAGAACTTGACTTGTCCGCAGCCGACCGCTCTCAAGGACGTGCCATCGCCCAGTTTCACCAGTTTAGGTTCTCGGAACTGCTCGTAGTTGTGCATGGCGGCTCGGTTCGCTGACATGTGATCGGTGGCTCCTGAGTCAACAATCCACTGTTCCTTCTTCTTCCCTCCGATGCACTTGACGACTTCGGCAAACGTTTTCTTTGAACCATTCTGCTGGTGGTGGTGGGCCAATGCTGCCTTGTCCTTCTCGGACTGCTTTGTCTTGTTCTGCCTGTGGTCGAGCAACGTGGCAGTCAACAGCTGATCCGCTGGCTCCTCCTGCACCATCATCTCCTCCTGGCAGCTGTGACGCTTCTCTTGGTCGACGTCCCTTGTCATGCATTCTCTGGCCATGTGTCCCCACGTTCCGCAGTTGTAGCACTGGCCGTTGATTCTCGTCTGCTGTTGACCAGAGCGTCCTCGATTTTCCGTACCACCTTTTCCTCTGTATCTGGAACTCTGAAATTTTCTACTGACCCAGAATGCCTAGTGTGTGTCTTAGTGTGTCTTAGAATGCTTAGTGTCTGCACGCGTCGATTCTGGCCGTGCTGGCGGTGGTGTCGGCGCTGAGTGGGGGCGAGCACCTGATGAAGATGGCTGTCGCGGTGTGCTGCCAGTCGCTGCTCGCCTACCTCACCGCCTCCGCCGTCCTCTGGTACTCGGAGCAGGGAGTGCCGCTCGTCTGACCCGCCACCACCTCCACGGCTCCATGTGTCTCTGTGACATTGGACAATGCCGCCTCTGAACGCAGCAAGCCCAAGTGTCCTTGCACGAAGCAGCATGCAGTCTGGCGAAAATTGTGACCTGTAATAGTGTGGTCGGATCTAGCTGAGCACGCTAACACTCGCTCCGTGCCGGAGTGGGGGTCTCTGCAGGGAAAGGGGCTTACGCATTGCCTTTTGTAAAGACTCGCTATGTATCTCAACTGCGCTCCTGGTACTAGAAGAATTAGACAGCGAATGTGTGTGAATACGCTATCGCGAGTCGGCCGATATATGACTTGTGCCATGCACAACAAGCTTCGCAGTGCATTGGAAAGCGTCGGCGCACGTACGAGCTTTGGCGCTTGCTACCGGTGAGGATTCGTTGCTTGCGTAACGCTGCTTTGAATCGCGAAATATATGTGCACTCGTTAGCTTGCTTGGAGCGACCTACGCTTTGTATCTGCACGTTTTGCCCGTGCTCGCACGAGTGTGTTCCTTTGTTGTGGCGTCTGTGGAGAACAACGGGTCACCCACACCTCGAAGGAAAATGTGCTCGACTGCTCGCTGCGCGCGCGCCTTGTTGTTGTGCTCTGTGGTGCTGCTCTGCTACTATGCGCATGACGAAGCGGTCTCGCTGGCATTGGGCATCTCGACTTCGTCCATCTCCCTCAGCTACCTCGCCTGCAACGGATGGCCCATCGACGCGCGCGACCCCCTCCTCAGGTAAGGCCGCTGGACTCATTGGGCGGGGGGGGGTAGGCTAATAAACCCAAAGGCGTCCAGGGAGGGGCTAATTATAGGGATTACCGTACATATTAAAAGTCCTCCGAGCAGTCAGTCAACCCCTCCCCCCCCCCCCCACTACAGATGAGCATGGCCCTCGAAATCCCGGCCCGGCCCGGCCAAATCGGCAAAAATTCGGCCCAGGCCCGCAAATGTCTATTGAATTTTCTCCCAAAAAACGAGGCAGGCCCGGCCTGCCCCTGGAAAATCAGGCCCGGCCCATGCTCATCTCTACCCCCCACACATTGATTATGAACCCCTTCATTTCCTTAATAGTCTCCCCCCTCCTGTCTCTCCAATCGCCCGTTTCTACCCCTCTCCTCTGCAGTACGTGAGGTGGCAGAATTTATTGCGAGTTGCGTTGTAGCATCGATTCATTCTGTTGTTGACGTTGCAGGGATTTGAGTCGCGGCTATGCCCTGTCCCTGTTGATCGTGCAGATCCTTGTGCTGTTGCCGCTCTGTGTCTGCATTTATTGCGCTACCGTCTTCCGCCTTCTCATGGTACTTCTCATCCCACTACAGGTTCTCCCCTCCCCTTCTTAGTATTACAGCGTATGGCCTAGTGGTAGAGAATCGGCCTCTTGCGCGCACGGTTCTGGGTTCGATTTTCGATAGATCCACTGAAACGAGTAGTTCCCTATCGTTAGATTTTCTCGTGCTGTCTGTCGCTGCCCTAGATTAGATTACAGATGGCGTCGTAGTATTCGTACTGCCATCGTACTGCACGCCGCTTTAATAGCGCGTCTTTCTTCAGATCATGACTATACTGGTTTACAAAGTCGCCATGGTCGCCTATGTGAATCCCGCATGGGCGAACAGATAGAGACGAATTTTCTTCGGCACATCAACTGTTGCGCGAACGCGTGTGCATAAGACCTTAGTCGGTGTTTTTTACCGTAGTCGTTTTTACACGCGTTTTTTGTTCCATTGCTGGTCTGGTTCTGGGAAGGTGGTCACTTGCGTTCTGTAGAGTTGTAGTGTACATTGCGTTTGCGTTCACGCTTGCGTGTCCTGCCATGGAAATATGCACCGCTGAGTTATTGTGATGCTGTGTTGGTTTACCATCCGAGCCTCCAAGGTGAACGACGGACGACGCGCGACACACACACACACACACACACACACACACACACACACACGCACGCACGCACACACACACACACACACACACGCGCACACACACACACACACACACACACACACACACACACACACACACACACACACACACACACACACACACCACGGCTGAGACAACGTGCAGTGCAACAGTCCAAGTACGGTGAGGCTGCAGTTAGGCTGGGGTGTGTAGTCTGGTGGGCCGCTCTACCAAAACCAGTGTGGGTTGGGAATGTTTGATGTCCAGAGACTCTGGACATTTGGACTCGTTGTCCGTTCCCTTGATCATGCAGCCCACATGTGTCGACGCCACGCACTTACAACGCAACTCATTAGCCCTCAGTCTTCGCTCCTCGAGCGAGGGTCCCTCCCAATCTGTATTCGCAATACAATTGGCCACGGTGCACCGATTTCACTTTGTGGTTTTCCCTTTCTTAAGCCCATTGTCCCTGCGTAGAGGTTATCGTACCTGCCTATACGTGTTTCATCGCGCTTGCTGAATAGACACATCTAGAGAGGTGCTGGCTGATTGCCTTTGGTGCCTCCCCCACCCCACCTCCATTCGCCCTTCTCTCAATTCATAGCAAAGCCCATTTCATTTCAATACGCGCATCATGTATATTCTTTTGCGTGGATATTGAAAGGTCACACAGCTCGCGCGGTAATGTCCACTGCAGGTAGACGTACAATGTACATACCTATTCATATTTGGGTCGACGCTTGCGTCAACGCCGTCGCACTTTTTTTTGGCGCCGAGAGCATACCTGTAACCGGGTCTGGAAGGGTGGGGGGGGGGTAGACGGCAGTTTTTGGGGGAGGGGGTGGCTGGAGCAAAAAGTGGGGGGGGGGGGTAGCTGGCCATTTTTTTTAGTTATACTGGTACTTTTTGGTCAACAATGGGTATAAATAGGGTCTAAACAGTGCTATTTAGCTGTTTTATTGTCATATAAAACTGAAAAGCACTGAAATACACCAACAATTTCTCACTTTTATCGTTTTAGACTGAGTGAAAATCCATTGGTAAAATTCAGGGGGGGGAGGGTTGGGGGGGGGGGGAGTTGGGTGGGTGTTGGAAAAATAGTGCGGGGCCCCCAAACCCCCCCCCCCCAGTTACAGGTATGGCCGAGAGAGCGGGCAGAGGTGCAGCATGAGGTAATCCGTTTTGCAGTAAGGGACTGTGACAGGCTGAGGTGACAAATGGCCGTCAATTAAGAGGGGGTGGGCGAGGAGGCTGACAGCCGCGATAAGCGCAAGGTCAAACGGGTCGCAGCTCGCAGCGCCGAAATTGGCGTCCAGACTGGCCTCGCAGGCCAGCAGCGGGCGGCAGCGGCGACATTTTGGAGTGCCTTCCCATACCTGTAGAATGTAAAAGAGGACGTAGGCGCGCATTTCTAAAAAAAACGACCGGCGGATAGTCCAGCAGCTGTAAACGCGCCTTTTGTCCGGCGGACTCCGGGTCCAAGTCCAGGGCCGGGTCCGAGTCCGGCGGCTGTAAATCGGGCTTAACTGGGCGGGGGGTTGGGGGGGGGGGTTTGGAGGCCCTGCAGAATTTTTTCAACCACCCCCAAACCCTCCCCCAGAATTTTCCCAAGGGATTTTCACAGCGGTCTAAAACGATAAAAGTGAGTAAATGTTGGTGTATTTCAGTGCTTTTAAGTGTTATATGACCATAAAACAGCTAAATAACACTGTTTAGACCCTATTTATACCCATTTTTGACCAAAAAGTACCAGTATAACTCAAAAAATGGCCCGCTACCCACCAATTTTTGCTACACCCCCCCCCCCCAGAATTCGGCCATTTACTCCCCCCACTCTTCCAGACCCGGTTACAGGCATGAGCCTAATACCTAACTAGTAACCTAATACCTAACGTGCACCAGTGCAGACTGTGGAAAGCCTCCAGAAAAAAGCCCATTTGACGGTACGCGTGCGTGCGTGCACATCTGCAGTGTCATATTGGTTCATTGGAGAATAGTGCAGGCGGTTAGTGCAGTGCAGTGCAGTGCAGTGCAATAGTGCAGTGCAGGTTCATCATCAAAATGATCTATACGTGCAGGCGGTCAACTTTCGAGTGATACCTACCCATATCGATATTTATCGATTATCCCGGAAATGAAAATATTTTGGTGCGTCGGATCGTGTTGACTTCAAGAAATGAAATGTTCAACATCAAAGTGCGGTCAACTTTATTATTGATGTTTAGGCCATCTGACCTACCCACACCAAAATATCGACAATTTCCTTTGTCGGTATAAGGGGGAGGCATTTTGGTGCGTCCAATTCGAGAGCGTGGGTCGGACAAGGGTACAGACGCCACTGTCTGCGACGCCGTGCGTGCGTGCGCCTCGTTTTGTGCAGTACAGGAGCGGAGAGACCAGGGAGCGAAATGAGAACCGGTCTGCTTTCGCGTCCGTCGTCAGGAGTCAGTGGTCTGCGACCTCTATGCGTCACCACGGTCTGACGCGCGATTGACTGAGGGTTTGGACCTTGCGTGACGCCTCCCCCCCCCCCCGCCGACAGGGAGGGAGAATCCCACAGTGTCGGTCGGCAGTGACTGCCGTCGCCCTCTGTTCTGAGTCTGGAGCGCTGTCAAAGGTCGCAGATCAGGCTGTGGAAGGTCGGCTTGGCCTCTAGGAGGCCAGGTGGATCCGACACCAGGCATTTTTCGGTCAACACGGCTTAAAACAGGGCCTAAAAGTTCTGCGAAAACTCTTAATCGGGCGGAATGGAATCATCACAGCTTTCGTTGGGCAAAGCCAATGCAAAGTTTAAACTACGGCCTACTGTGCCTCCCTAGTCCTTTCTGCACTGTGAAGCGGTGTCAAGACGCGGCGGAACTGTCGGATACAGGCTGTGCTGGACCCCTCAAGCTCTACTACACTGGCGTCGGCGCACTCCTACGCATACCTGTAACTGGGTCGGGCAGAGTGGGGGGGGGTAGCTGGCCGATTTTGGGGGAGGGGGTCTCGGGAGCAAAAAGTGGGGGGGGGGGGGTAGCTGGCCATTGTTTGAGTTATAATGGTACTTTTTGGTCTAAAATGGGTATAAAAAGGGTGTAAACAGTGTTATTTAGCTGTTTTATGGTCATATAACACTGAAAAGCACTGAAAAACACCAACAGTTACTCACCTTTATCGTTTTACACATGACGAAAATCCTTTGGGAAATTCTGGGCGGGGGGGGGGGGGGGCGGGGGGGGGGAGTTGGGGGGTGGTTGAAAAACTAGTGGGGGGCCCCCAAAGCCCCCCCCAACCACCCCCCCAGTTACAGGTATGCTCCTACGCGGCAGTGCGCTTCACCTACACCCTCAGCTACACAGTGCGCGCGCGTTCGACTGCGGCGGCGGCGCTGGGCTGCTCGGTGGCCCCAGACCGCGCTTCGCCGGCCTGTCGACGCCGCTGGAGGACTCCTCCTGATGACGTGCTCGCGAAAGTCGGACGGTTCCCCAAGTTCGTGCGGGTCGCCTCTGTCGCTCATTCCTCAATCGCGGCGGTCGCGCACACGCACAATAACCTGTGGCCTTGTCGTTTCTTGCGGTTCTGCGTGGCGACTGGCTTGCGTCCACCAACAATTCGGCTACACACGACAACACGCAGCGCACCCACGAAAACCAAAAGAAAAAAAAACTCTCACGCCTACAAGACTGAGGACTCTTACGCAATCCTCTCTTACATACTTTTATGCCCTTGCAATGCCGCCGCTCATTCGGTCTTTCCTTTGGGTTTCGGCGCCAGGTACGCTTCGTAGAAAAACTTGGCGAAGAGAACTAGGTAGCTCAGATACATGAGCGCCCCGAACAAGCCGTTGCCAATAATGGGCGTCTCGCAGCGCCAGTCGGGACGGAAGACGGCCGCGTAAACGAGGAACGCAAAGGCGGCCTGCATGACGGCGAACTGCAGCAACTGTAGCCCTGTGATACACATCGGCAGCCATTTGGGCGTGCGAATGCCGATGGTGCGAACGAAGAAGTAGCTGAAGAAACAGTTTCATGCTGTGCCAACTGGCAATTGAATTGAAAGGGTTAGTTAAGCGAGCGCTTCTCTGGCATTGATGTGAAGAACCGCGATTACAGAAACCGCGACTGAGAAAGACTCCTACCTATAAATAAATAAGTGCAGTGACGGATCCAGGATTTCGTGACGGGGAGGGCGGCGAAATCGGAGCAACAGAGACGGATTTTGCAGAAGGGGGACCCTTTCGAAATTTATGGATGCTGAGCCATTTCAGCGGCGGCTTTGGCACACAATAATACATAACAAATGGCGCCACAAACAAACACTTTGAGATTTTCGGCCACTTACCAACCATTTTTAAAATCAGGTCATAAAAATTTTGAAAAGGTAGGTCCACTAGGCATATTACTTCTCTTGTTTCGCGATTTTTGTTTGTTTAGCGACTGATTTCTGCTTCCTAAACTAAGAATATTGTCCTGATGTTGTAGAGTGAACAAGAATCTATCAAAAGAAACGTAAATATCTCTGTGCCGCAGCGCAGACACTTTTGGCGTTTTTGAGTGTTAGCCCCCAGTTCCTCGTTCCCCAGTTCCTCTGCGCCCAATTCCTCGGTTCCAAGTTCCTCGGTCCTCTTCATGCTTTCCACGTTTCCCTGTTTCCGATGCTGAGCTTCAAATTTTGATTGTTATGAAATTCAGTTGAAAAGGTCAGTTTGAAATTCAGCACCTTTCATAAATGGCTTAGGAAATTTGGAACATAGGGGTGGCAACGCTATTGTTCTTTGAAAACTGATTAACCAAAAACCCATTCAAAGTCGCAGTAAATGGATTGAGAACAAACCCCATTAGTTTTTGCCACAATGCCTTCTCTGCTATCAGATGACTGACAGAAGTTATCTGTGATATCACGCTTCTCCCAAACAGTCAGAATGTGCATGCACCATGACGTGCCCTGTCATGTGAGGACCTAGGAACTGGGGGTATGCCTTTTTGAGCACTGTCGGTCAAGCACATTTTAGACGGTGGGGGGGGGGGGCGGATGATTATTACCAACTTCCCAACTCGTTGTCGTTATGCCCACCAGGCTGGTTCCCCTTCTTTCTTTAGCTCCACCGCCGCGGCCCTGCCACGCCCAGCCATCTCGTCAACTCTCTGCACGAGCCCCTCCCCCAAACCACCCTACCAGACGCCCGAACCGCCGCCCCCTCCGCCCCCCTCTAAATGCTGACGGGGAGGGCGGCCGCCCTCCCCGCCCTCCCCCTGGATCCGTCGGTGAATAAGTGTGTTCCGTACAGTGTTTTCGAGGAAAATCGACCAAACAGTACCTATTTTTCCCTCCACTGACCCCCCCCCCTCCCTTCTCCAGTCTAATTCCCCCAAAGTCCGATTCCCGGTTACAGGTATGCTCACCCCCCCCCCCCCACCCGGCCTAACTATAATTCCAACAACGCAGCCTAACCGCAGAGAGCGTACGACTCACCAGTACATGATGGAGTGCTCGACGAGGTTGATCATGATGAACGGCTTTTTGGTGAGCACGAGGTCGCCGAAGCGTTGAAGCGGGCCCGTCGCCGCCTCGCCGTCGCGATTCGTCTTCGGGCTTCGTTCGCTTCGTCGATTCGGGCTCAGGCTGGTCGACTTCTTCGCCTCCCTCCGTCCGCTGATCCTTTCTCTCTCTGCTTGGCCGGATCTCGTAGTTGGGTCTGACGTGGCGGCCGTTGTCGTCGCCGACACACCACATCACAGCGTCTTCTCGTGCTCGAAGTCGCCAGGGCCACGCAACATGAACGACATCGCGAGAAGCACGCGCGCTCCCTCCTGCAGAGTTCTGTAACGATGCCCCACTGACTGTGACGAGGGAGTGAAGCGCCCACGCGTCGCTCCACCGCGCGTTCTCGGCACTTGCCTGCCAGCGGGCACAGATGTCGGGTACAGACCAACCCCCTGTCGGATCTATAACTCCGCTGCTGAGCTATCCCAGAACTCAGCCGTGAACGTGGCGCCAGACCTCAGTCGTCTGATCCACGCACACGCTTCAGTCCTACCAATCCTACCTCCTAGACCTAGACGCACGCCTGTACCGGGCAGGAACGCCTTACGACTGACTCTCCGATTCTGCAAATGCTACTTGCGCGTGTCCGAAATTTTATCGCCTGCTCAGAAAACGCGGCGCCACAGGCTAATTCAGGGTTGCACAATTAAAAAAAAAAAAGTTTTTTTTTTTTTTTAAAAAAAAGTTGGATTTTTTTTTAAATTAAAAAAAAAATTTCTCTGTTTTTCGGTAAAATTTAGCTTTTGAGTGGCAAAAAGGCGTTTCAATGGTGTTTAGATGGTACAATTAGTAGTTATTCATGCATAAACTTGCTTATTAGCACCAAAACTAAGCTCTTTTTGGGGTTCCCAACTGGTTCCCAACATAGTGTGATACCGTACACGACCATTTAGACTTGTAAACATGATTAGCAAAATAAAAGTGGAATAACGGTATTTGAAATAAATTTCAAGCCACTACACTATATTCATAGGTTGGCCGGCAGCCGTTTTGGACGAGGCTTACGCAGCCGCCGTTTTCTTTACTAAGAATTCGGAGGCGTTGATCCGTCAGCACCCGTTGCTGTCGAATCAGTTCACTGTGCACGACGAGAAGAAGGACTGTCGCGTGACGGTGGACGACACGATGGTCTCGTACACGTGCGACTGTCAGACGAGGATCAAGACGAAGGAGTTCTACTGCGAGCACTCGCTCGCCGTCGCCGACTTCTGCGGCGGACTGCAGGCCTACCTCACCAACGTCGTGGACAAGATCCGAGCGACCAAGACGAGCGTCTACCTGAATCCGTTGCTCCCTTCTGGTTTTACATTTTCCTGTCTACGACGCCTCTTTTGTCAAATATGTTGTTTCTTTCTTTTAGGCTCCGGAAGAAAAGGGTCTACTCGCAAGTTCGGAGGGGGTGTCAACGTGGCGGAGCGCCGACTGGGTGTCACGCTGCCAGCTCCTTTCCTCGCCGGCGACGCAGCCGAGAAGGCGCTGTGCTCCTGCGGTTGCGCCATGGCCGCCCCCAGTCGGCAGGAGCTCGCCAAACTGCCCATCCGGCCCACGGGCGCCGCCGTCCAGTACTACATGGATCCGGACGAGCCGTTCCATGTCCGCTCCGTGCGCCACTTCCTCAAAGAAAAACGCGCGACGGACAAGAAGTGCTGGGGATGCACGGTACGTGCGTGCGTTCGTGCGTTCGTTCTGTGTCCATGTCTGCGAGCGTGCCGATGCGTCCCTGCCGGTGAGTGCGTGCCCCCCCCCCCGCCCAATGCACTCCATACCACACCAGCGCTTTTTGATTTCAGGGGAGAATTCTTCTGTCTGACACCGAGCGGCCTCCCTTCGACCTGGTGGTTGTGCACCGTGAGCGGTACTCCTACAAGGACGCGACTGGCCAGGAGCACGTCAAGGCGACTAAGGGAGACTGCGCCCTGCACCTCCGCTACGAGTAATATTCCCAGGCATTCATTCTGGGGGGGGGGAGACTACAGTTGAGGGCCCCCACGAGAACTGTTCAACGGATATTTATATTTTTTTGCTAGGTATCTGTAGTATCTCTACCCACTGTCGTACTTTGCTGTAACGCACCCCTCCCCCCACCCAATGCAACCCACCCTTGAATAGTGTGACTGATCCGTTCCAGGTGTATCGTCCCCAGATACGCGCCCTGCTTTGGTACAGCGTTGCTGAAGTTGTCGGCAGAAGCACAGGAGCTGATGACCGACAGACACAGAGCCCACTTCTTCAGCCAGTTTGGAGTGTAGGGAAAGGAGGGATCCGCCCCTGTCAATTTGTTACCCTTGTCTCGGTCGTTTCTCCATTCCGTTGCTAGGTTGAGATGATCTCGGAGATGATTCAGATCTCGGTTGCATTGATCACTTCGCCCAGTCTCGTGCACTACACTACACTACACCATACATGTTACCGGGTTTTTGACGCGGGGGGGGGGAGGGTCGGAGACCATTCTGGGGTGGGGGGGGGGGGTGAACTTCCGACTGGGGGGTGGGTAACCCCCCCCCAGTTACATGTATGCACTACACTACTAGTATTGCGCTCAGTGTGAGTTGAGTGAGTGAGAATGAGTGTGGTTGTGGCGCATAATACCATGTCATGTGGCGTGCATGTGCGAGACGGGCTGGGCAGAGCAGCTGCAGAATGCAGTGAATCGCTGTTGGTGGCATTGCGTAACTCTGTCAGTGCCATTCTTTCAGGTAACAAATATCTCGCACATTACAGCCAACGGTCGCAAACGTTTACAATTTGAAAATGCTAAATATCGTAATCTGTACAATGATAATTACGCAGCTTGCTTTAAGGTATTTACGCGGAAATTTGCTTGCAATTTGCCTGCTTCCTTTATCTGCCTGCTTGCCTGCTTGCCTGCTCGGATTATCGTAAGCCTAAAGTCGTGCGCCAAGCATGGCGGAAGCCGAGGAAGCTGCAGGAAGCTCGAAGGCCGAGACGAAGGCAGACGCTGAGTCGAAAGCGAGCTTGGCTTCGGGGCTGATGGAGATTTTCACGCCGACTTTGACACGATTGAACGATTGCGTTGCCGACACTCGGTGAGGAGGAGAGCCTTTGAGAGAGGGTGGAGGAGGAGGTGTACATCATGCTGGTACCTCCACCCGTCGTCCGAACGTCGGTCTCTCACAATCCACAATCCGCCTTCTCCAGCACGCACGTATCCATCTACGGGCAGAAGCAATCAGCGATACGATACGCGCAGATGCGAAACTGTCGACACAGTCTGTACAACATGTACATACAGATATCGCTCGGAACATTTGAGGAATATTACAGACAGATTGAAACAATTTTCTCTACGACATTGTGGGTTGTGAGTGTGACCACCGTCCGTAGTGCGAAGTGATTGCTCTCAGCGTACGCTGTGCATCATCACTAAGAAGGCGGGTAAAGTTTGTTGGTGGGCACAACTTTGGGGGGGGGGGGGGACAAAGCACTCACCTGATGCTTCACCAAATACACCAAACAAAACACCATTTAGGCAGAGCCAAGCGGCCCTGCGAAAGGAGATTGACGAGTTGTCCGTGGGTGAGTATAACCTTGCTCTCGCTGTTGTACTTGACGATTTTTTTTCCGCTATTTACTTTTTTGCGTATGAAATGGTGCCGTTTTGAGAGCTGCGCTCGATCGCCGCGAGCCAGCAGGGCGGGACGGCGACGCTGGAGCTAGAGGCGTACCTCACGAAGCTCGCCGACAGCCGCAAGCGCGTGGCCGTCGTCAACAGCGTTCTCTACAACTGCCAGGTAGCCCCCCCCCATACCTGTAACCGGGTGTGGAAGGGTGGGGGGGGGCGTAAATGGCCCAATTCTGGGGGGGGGGGGGTGTCTGGAGCAAAAAGTGGGGGTAGCTGGCCATTTTTTTAGTTCTACTGGTACTTTTTGGTCAAAAATGGGTATAAATCTAAACACTAAACAGTGTTATTTAGCAGTTTTATGGTCCCATAACACTGAAAAGCACTGAAATACACCAATATTTACTCACTTTTATCGTTTTAGACAGAGTGAAAATCCCTTATGAAAATTCTGGGGGGTTGGGTGGTGGTTGAAAATTCTGAGGGGCGTCAAAACCCCCCCCCCCCCCCAACCCCCCAGTTACAGGTATGCCCCCCGTGTTATACGTAATCGGGCCAGGCCCAGCCGGAGCGTGTCAAACGTGCTTTCGACATGGGGAAGGCCCAGACCCAGAAGTGGGAGTCAATGTCCAGAATGGACAAAATTCCACCAAAATAGCGTCACAATAAGTTCTTTTGGTCAAACTAGGGTCTGACTAGCGCTAGCTCGGCGTTGTACATACCGTCAAAACATTCACTTTTCAATGAAAACTCGACAAATTCTTGGAGGGGGTGTGCGTTGCCAGCTACAACAGTCATGTGATTTTGTGTTGGAAAGTCGTTGCAGGAGCGCCTGCAGAAGCTGCATCGGACGGTCAGCAAGGAGACGGAGCGACGCAAGGCGCTCCTCGACGAGACCGTCCCAGAGCCGCCCGCCGCCGCCCTGTGCCCCACCGAGGACGCGCCCTCGTCAACGGCGGCGACTGTCGACGAGCACGCGACTGCTGTCGACCCGGACGATGCCGCGGAAACCGAGACCTGACTACATAGGTGCCCACGGAAATTGGGCCAGGGGAGGGGTAAATCGCCAAGTTGTTTGAAAGCAGGGGGTTGGTAAATCATGATTTTCGGGATGAAATTTTATACGTCGGAATTGCACAAAAAAGTGGTACTTATTTGCCTCAAAATGCACCCAAAACGGTTCAAAATGTGCTCTAAACGCCATTTCTATGCACCTATAAGCTGCCAAGTACAAAAAGACAGCGCCGCAGGCCCACTTTTTGGCAATTTTTGCAAGACAAATTGGCTTGAAGATCCGGAAAATTAAAGCCAGGGGAAGGGTCGTCCCAAAAGTCTTTCGGGATACGGTCTTCCAGGGGAGGGGTATACCACCCCTATACACCACCCATGGGCACCTATGCCTGACTACTAGGTCTGGGAATACTACAACTGGGAAACACTGCTCACTTCAACATGCCATGCATAGTTGCTTAGAGAAGTGCCCCTGTAACTGAAGGGAAATTGGCGTAGTTTTACTCGTTTATTGCTAGACTTGCAATCGTCAATCAAAAAGCCGCACTCGACTTTCAGTTACGGGCGTCGTCAGGATTCTGCCATTCATTATGCATTCCTGTGCGCGTCGTGCGTTTCGCCTGCTCGCGTGTGTACAACTCTCGAATGATTTTTTAGACTTTATTTTATTATTTTTTTTCAATCGCTTTTTCAGTTTTTTATCTGAAACTAGTAGAATCGGACGGGGCGGGGTGGGGGAATACTCACACAACACAAGGCACGCGCTTGGTCCCTATTGCGATGCGAACCCGCCAACACGCAGAGAAGTCGATATTTTTCCAAAGTTTCAGAAGTGCCGTCAACTTGTCGAGTGTGTGCGCCGCGGCGGCGGAGTGTGGCAATGAACGGGCGCGAAGGGAGAGGGGCTAATTAGAGAGTATATACTCTGACAAAATCTCCATAGCCCGTACAGGCGTCTCCTATCTTCGTATAGAGCGCGCTAACCGCAAAATAAGTGCGAGCGTACGTATAGAGAACGGTCAGGTGGTGTCTGAGGAACGCAACGGTCTGCACATACCACGTATTCGTCGACAACAATTCTTATTGTAACAATTTTCCAGAGCTTTTTTGTAGCGCTGAGGGTGGCATAACCGTCTTGTACAACTTGACGTACGTACGTACACGAACGGGGGGGGGAATTACGCGACGCCTTGCTAATGCGAGTACCGACACCAAAATGCCGACAGAAGGGTCGCTAGGCAGAACCGACAGCTAGGCTTGCAAGTAGCTAGCCTAGCTGGCTCACTCGCCCAGCCCGCTGCTCTGGCGGAACAGACGCAGCGCCTCGGCGGCCGTCGTGCCTGACTGGGTGCTGGAATCCTTACTGGCGCAACCAGTCGTGTCGATGCCTGCAAGTCGTCAAAAAAATTGTCGACGGAACGAGAAACGCACCCAGATAACGGCTCACCCTCGTCGGCGCTGGTCAGGCGGCCTTGGTAGGGCGAGTCGAGCTCCAGGGCGTTGACCAGGATCCCCAGCGCGTCGATGCTGGCGCCTGGAAAATTTGAATTTCGTTTAAGACGACAAAAACTCGGAATCTTGGAGACGGACTTTGGCGCATAGACTGAGCGTCGGTGGTGGTAGCTGGTTCGGCACCAGCTAGCGCTGCCGCCTGGTCGTTGGAGACGCTTCGCTGGAACTGGATACCCTCGTGGCCGATGGCGTTGCCGTTGCCGTCCAGCGAAGGCGCAGCAGCCTCGTCCACGGCCGTCGGAGGGGGAGCCTACGGAGAAACGGCCGATTGTCATGGGTCCTGAAGAGACCAACCGGCTGCGTTTCGGGCGTGACAGCCGCGCGAAGCTCGACCGCGTGTAGTCTTGTTAACCTCCTTCACCCCCCGAAGCAGCAGGAAGCGCTGTAACCGAATTCAGCAAAAGCAATTCACCCTGTCCAGGGAGCGGCTGTCCGCGATTATGGGAGACGGTGGGCGAGGAGGGGCTCTTGGAGAAGGCGCCGCCGCCGCCGGTGAGCGTCACCGAGGGCGAGGAGATGGACTTGGGCAGACGCGCGTCGGCGTCGGAGAGGTCGCGCGACGTCCTCCCGCCCCCGACGGCCGTCAGGGAGGCGACGGAGGCGTTCTCGCTGACGAAGCTGCTGCTGAAGCTGTCCCACGCCGAGTCGTTCAGCGACGACGTATCCACGTCGTCGTCCACAGCCTAAATAAAAGGTCTGCCTGTCTCAGGTATGGTTTGGCCCACCGATCACGGCCCCAGCTAGGGGGCAGTACGGAAGGTTTGTGGAATATACCGTAGAGCGATGCGCGCTTTGCTATGCGACGCGGCGACCGGGGTCCGAATTCCACTGGGACTGGGAACACCCCTTTGCATCGCTTGACCGGAAGGCGAGCTCCTCCGAAGAGGCGCTCGAGCCTTCGGCCACGCGTCGGGTTCGAACCCGCGAGCTCGCGATTACGAGGCGCGAGACCACGGGGGAGACACGTAACGGTATACAAAAGTCTCCTTATAGACTCACGTCGTAGGCGAGCAGCTCCTCGAAGCCGGGCATGTGTAGCGCGGCGAAGTTCTCGTACTCGGTGAGCGTGCGCTCGAGTTGGCGCATCTTGTCCGGCACCTGACTGTAGTGGGTGGGCGGCTGCAGGTCGAGCTGGTAGAAGACGTCGAGATACTGGACCGGGTGAGAGATCGTCTTCGTCGCCCGCTTGCTCGAGCGCTTCTGGACGCGCACGCGCTGCTTGGGAGAGGTCGAGAGCAGCGCCGAGTCGGGGTCCGTGTCGACGGGCCGGTCTGAACTCGCGGCGCTTTGCTGTCGATGCAATTTCCTTGGACAGGGCGGCAGACGAGCCCGCGACCTACCTGGGCCGTCCTGCGAAGGCCTGCGCTGCTGGACGACGTGCTGCTCGAGGAAGTCGGCGCCGAGCGTCATCTCGGCCAGCGCGGCGTCGTCCATCTCGTTGAGCAGACGCGCCAGGTGGCTGATGAGCATGCGGCACTTGCGCTTCTCCTCGTAGAACAGCTCGTACTCGTCCTCCTCCTCCACCGTCGTCACCTCTGCAACGTCGCGAGTGCGTGCGCGTGCGTGCCAGTGCCGGTGCCTCGCCTACCGCTCTTCCTCGTCTTGCCCCAACCCTTCCTGGCGCCGCCGGGTCCGGAGTGGGCCTTGCGCCACTGGACGTACTCGCGCTTCTCGCGGCCGTAGGTGTCGAGGAGGCGCTTGCGCTCGCCCATCAGCTCGCCCGACCGCCGGTAGATCTCGTGGAGGCGCCGCTTCAGCCGCTCCTCCTCCTGCCGGAGCTGCTTCGTGCGGCGCGCGTACACGAACGCCTGGCCCTTCTCGTGCTGCAACCACAGGTTCGCTTACTCTCAGAATTACGAGAGACATTGAATGCCAACACGCTCCCCCTCCCCCACCTTTGCGATGTTCTTCAAATCCTGCAGCTTCTTCTCCAGCTCGGCTATCTCGGCCTCGGCCTGCTTGTACTTTCTGAAAACAGTGGTTTCAATCAAATTCTACAATGACGGACCTAGGGGTGGGGAGGGGGGAATGGTTCGGCATTTCTTTTAAATGAACACAGATAGCAGCAGTTTCCTCTGTCACACATACTAAATTCAACACACACACTTGAAGCGAAGCAGTGCAAAACCATGTTCGCAATCGTTCTGCGCGTAGAATCTAGAAAGATGCGTTGGGCGCTCATATAAAAGAGGGGGATTCCATAAAATGGTCCTGTCTGCTTGATTAATCCAAATATTGCCAAATATCGACAGGCAAGAGACAATGACGGATACAAGGTGGGGGAAAGGGGGAATTCCCCCACCCGAAATCGAGAATCAAGGGGTGGGGTGGAAAAAGAAACGTGCCTAGCGAACTTACTTTTCGCATACACAAATGCGTGTAGGTGGTCAAAAATCGCAAAAAAAATTCGTCTGCGGCGCCAATTCTATGTATTACTTGTCAATAATGGACCGATTGTGTGCCCGCCCAAAGCATAGCAGAAATGGCCCAGCATCTGTAAATTTAGACAGGGTTCCTCATTCTGCTAAATGCTTCCCCCTCCAAAAAGATTTCTAGATTCGCCACTATGGAAGGGAAAATAACGAACTGGAACCTTTGCTTCCGGCGTGGTGGGTGGGGTTTGAACAGAGTCTCGCAGTCTACTGACGACGAGTCTCCAGGGTGCTAACCAACCAACCCACCCCAGCTTTTTCTGGTTCCTCCTGAGCTTGTCGATTTCGGCGACGTAGCGCCGCTCGGCGTTCATGTCCCTGTTCTTCTTGTACGTCTCGTCCAGGTCGGCGAGCTTCTTCTCGATCTGACGCTCGTCCTTGTACACCAGGTCCAGGTCGCCGCTCTGCTGCACGAACAGCGCTTTCTGCAGCAAAAAAAAATCGATTTTTAGCCTGTGAAATATCGATCTATTCTTTTTCGCGTTTATGTTCGGTTTTGCGCGCACCTTGGTGACCAGGTCCTTCTTGAGCTTCTCGTCCGGCTCGGCGTCCTTGCTCCTGCGCCTGCACTCGTCCTTGAAGCGCTTCTGGTCGTGCAGCAGCCGCCTCAGGCGCGGCATCTGACCCGGCCGCTCCGAGTCCGGTCCCGCGTAGTCGCGCGGGCCCATGATGTCGCGTTTCTCGCTCCGCAGCCGCTCCAGCTCGCCGTTCACCTCCGAGATCTGGCGCTCCAGGCCCGACCGGTCGGGCACGGCCGGCGTCGACGACGACGTCGACGAGCCGGGCGGCGACGCGCGCTCGTCCGACCCCGTCGATGTCGAGCCCATCGTGAAGGCTGAAGCGCGAAGGCTGCTGCGCCTTGAGACACCTTCTCTGCAGCAGCAGCAGCGAACGAGCAGTCTGGGGAGTGTAAGGAATTCGGGGAATTCTTGCTTGCGCAGGAGGAGCGGGCACTCGCGCGCGCGTCTGTGGCGGCGCAGACTCAGTGCTAGAATGGGATGAGATGAGACACGCGTCCGCGCCAGGCGCAGAAAGGTAGATGAGGTAAGAGGTGACGTGTCACAATTTGAAGGAGCAGCAGCAGCAACAACGAAGTGAGCGCCCGCTGCACAGAATAAAGGCACAAGCGTTTATCCACGAACACTCCGCCGTAACGCTGCATAGCGCTGCGCCTAATTGCGTCAGAGGACGGGTTTATCGGTGAAATGAACATCGAATATACGCCGTTTCAGTCTTCGCGCTACAACCAGTGCTCGCAGTCGCCGGTGCTGCAAGCTGCCACAGCGACTGCCACCAAAGCTTGCGATCGTACGCCAAGGTGACCAAGAATACACGAGGGTGCTTCTCACTATGTTAACTGGTACTGGTAAGTGGTAATCGACCAAATCAAATACTGGAAATACTGGAATCAAATAAAGAAACAGTTACGGGTACAGGTGCCCCAGACGCCAGCGCATCCATCTCTCCGAAGTGACGAGTCACCAGCACAGCCAACGCGGAAGGGGGCCGGGAAAGTCGCTGCGCGTGGAGTGGGCGCCGTCGCCGCGAAACTACGTGGGCGTTTCCTAGAGGCGGCGCGGCGCCGTCGCCGCAGCGTTGAGCAGCGCAGCCAAGTGGCTGGCACCGCACCACACACACAGGGAGGCGACGACGGCGTGTAACACCAACCACCCACCCGCTCGCTCACTGTGCGCCAAAGCGGGACAGACATACGGACACACGGACCGACGGACAGACAGACACATACATACAGGGAGGCAATTGGCGAGGGCGGTCGCGTTATTTTATGAGGGTTTGCCAGCAGATGGAAAAGCGGAGCGATTTTGCTTCACCGCCAAGGCGGCGCGGCGCGTCGCGTTGCTAGGACGACAAAGTAACAACTAGCGCGGCGCTGGGCTGTGGGGTGCATAGAGCCGCGAATGGCGCATAGGTAGTTTGCGCCCTGCGTACAAGAGTCGAACACCACTCGAAATTGCCAACGTGGCACTACAGTAATCGATCAGAACAGCAACGAAAAGTTGCGCAATAGTGATGGCCATGTTGCACTCAGTACGGCAAAACAAAAGATGGTAAAGTTGGTTGTCATTCATTTGCATATGTTCAATGGGTTTAGAGTTGCCGAACGAGACACGTTGTCATACATACACGATGCGTAGTCTACAAAGTTTCTTTTTGCAAAGAAACCTTACATTTTAAGATTTTTCCAGCTATTTTAGACATACATCCCGTGCCGCTGTAGAGGTGCTGTTAGCTTCGCTTGCTTGCAAGCAAATTAAAATGCAGCTTGAACTACGTTAGAAGGGCACCTTCTGAACCACACGTTTGGACGTCAAAAAGCGCACAGTCGCCGCCTCTCTTCCTATGAAACATGATGCGTACGCCACTGAGTTTACGCAGCTACAAAGCCGAGCGAGCACACGCCAGCGTGCAGTGCAGTCTAGAGACTGGAACAAAGCCACTGCCAGTCAGTCAGTTGCCCGTCGCTGAGGCAGAGATAAGCTCACAGTGGCGCAAACGTTACCACGCCTAACATACCCCGATAGATATTGCGTTGCGTCCCCTATTACCTAGTCTGGTTATCTCGGTCGCCGTTTCCGCCCAGTACTATGTTTCGTGCCGAAACTCCGTCTCACGTGTGCGGCGCAACACCACACGTGGGTCAGTGTAACAGTCGACACAATTCCACCTACCGTATCTACCTGTATAGACAAGCGCTCCCGATTGAGGGCGACCTATTATCCTGTCCGCGTACCTGTTAAGTCTCTACGCATCGCTTCCATCATGCGGAGCTCGCAGTCGGCTATGTAGTCGCCAGTGTTCTCTGGCCCAAGTTCCATCGCTCGACGCTCGATGTCGTTTCACGGAGCGCGAAAGAAGAAACTAGGTAAGTAACGCTTGCCCCAGGCCGGGAGCTAGGATGGGGCGGCGGAGACTGGCAGACGAATTGGAGGCGGGGCCTAGATAACGGCTGGCCAATTGGCGAAAGTGACTCTTTGGGAGGCAGGGCGGGCGGGCGAGTCGTGACGCGTCCAAGGTCGCGGCCCCAATTCTCTCGGCGCATGGCACGATCGCTCGTCCGCCCTACCAGAAGAGACACGTGTGTCGGGGTGGGGGGGGGGGGAGAGTGCGAGCAGAGACGGTAGAAAGGGAGGTGAGGACTGAGGAGAGGAGACGTAGCGAAACGGCGATCGCGCCATATGCAGCGCCTTTTTCCCTCGCATGTTGACAGACAAAGGCAAAGGAGCGGCGCGAGGCGCGCTGCGGGAGCCCGTAAAACCGGTCCGACCGAAAAACAGCCGACTGTCGTCAGCGCCTCCCACCCCCTCTGCTCGATTGACCAGAGACCAACCATGGCGTAATGACTCGCAAGCGCGCCGCCGCGTGGACGAGTTCTTTGTCAAAGGCAGTCTGTGTGTTGTCGTTGCGTTGCGCCACTTCGACGACCCGCCGCCTCAACCGACAGACGGCGGTGCGACTCTGCGCCGCGCGGGCCGGGAGGACCTCTAACAAAAACAGCACTTCGGCAGGAAGCGAACGATTCGGCGGCGCCTCTCAATGATTTACAATCGCCCGCCAAAGGGCCCCCCCTTTCTTCGGCGAAACGGTCGTCGACGCGATGACAATTGGCCGAACATTATGGTTCGATTGGTCAATCAGGGAGCGCAGACACGTGGGATGGGGGGCCATGCGAAGACGATCGAGCCAGCATACTGTAGCGGACAATAGAGCAAGCGCAAACCGAGCGAATGTGTAGCAATATGGCCTTCGAACGAAACAGTATGAAGAAAGGGTCGTTACAGTATACTCTATCTAATGCCCACACGCGTGCATCTTTAACTTGCGTTCTGAAAATGACCCTTGGCTATTACCTAACTCCCAACCAGCCACTTGGAACTCCTTTGTTTACTTCTCTTGTTGTCTGACGATCAGGCGACCGCACGCCTCGTACTGTGGCCTGCTAGGAATTGCTCCTACAAAGTCTTGTTGTTGTTTACAGAAACGCCCAAAACGAACGCACTAAGTCTGTCAACTTGTGCGTGCGGGCCCTACAGTCGCGCCTGACTTTTCCAGGGCAACGTTGGCGACCGACACCCCCAGTCCTTGTTCATTACGTGGCCCGCGCTGGTCACATGTCGTGTAGCACATCTGGCTTTTGCGAGACGGCAAACAACCAGCAAACGCCACGCGCGCGTCAGGGCGCGCACACTATCCAAACAACAGCCGGCAAGGCAAAGGTTATGTCGCGCGGCGCGCCACAGACGGCGCGGCGCCGCACCTGACTTTTGAAACTTCTTGGGCCGATTTTAGAACAAGGCGCGTCATGCCAGGCTTCTTCCGAAGGCTGGGTGTGTCTCCTGCGCGCAGGAAGCCACTCCAATGCAACACATTCCAAAGGTGATATCAAGCTTGACTAACGCCAGACCGAAAAACAACATGCGACAGGTGATGATGATGATACATGATGCCCAATGTACATACGATACCGTGTAAGTCGGTACGTTCACATGAAACGACCCAAAAATCTTGACACCGAGCGTGGATTTTAAAGAAAAGCAAATATACAGCAGATAAATGCAGAAAAAGAGTCGCAAAATTTGATGAAAAAAAATTGGCTGAGGCAACAAACTTGTAGCACACGTTCTTGAGCGCACGAGTTATGTAGCGCCTACTGCACTGCTTCTGCAGAACAAAAAAAAACGGCACGTGATAATCTCTGTAAAACTAAGTAAAACCAAGCAGGTTGTAACCCCAAAACAGAATCCGTAAAGAAGCACAATCAGGGAATAAACAACTCTAGAAAGGCTCAAGTTGAACTTTTGCGCAACAGAATCAGCTGTCGACAACACTCTAACCACGCAGAAAAGCTACACCAGTTAGGTATTTATTTATTAGTTTTGGGACATTTACACGGCCTACTATGTCAACATGTTTATTTGCCCTCCAATGCCTTCGACTTCAATGGCTGATCGGACAGAGAGAGGCAGGTTGGTTAGTTGAGTGCACGCACAGAGAAATGCACAACGATAAGGCAATGACAATAAAATTGCATTGTAACTGAATGAAGTCAAAGCTGTTCACTCACCATTTGCAATAAATCCAAAATGATAATTTTGAAGCCAATCAATTCAGCCATTTCTGCTACTTACCTCATTGTTAGAATGTTGTTACAATGTACCCATCAATAGCAATGTGTAATTTATTGTAGCATTCACACATTATAAGCAAATAGCCTATCAAAAGGTAACGAATTTCAGATGATTTGCATATTTAGTACACTTATGCACGTAATTGCTGTAGAACGAAGTTACCGTTTCCAAAAAAAGTGTTGCTCACTTACGAAAAGTTTGCTTAGAAGTTTACAACTTTACAAGTTTTATGTATAGTCGTGGCGTACTGCCGCGCGAGTGTGGTTTATCATCATGGACTGATGCAATTTGTTTTGCATATTAATGTTCTTGCGCCGCGACATTGTTCGCATTATTTTTTCCAATTTTTCGCGGAGTAGCACAAGTTGCATAAGCAGTCGCATCGCACGCCTTTAATTAAAGATTGTTTTGCATGCATTATGTGTCGATGATTTGCACATGCGCTTCGCTAATGACCATGCTAAATCATAGTAGTAGAAAAACAAGTTCAGCGTTCAGTTCAGTTTAGCTAAAGTTTAAGGAAAATGAAATAATGGTATATTTTTGTTTTGGTTTGCGCGTTGGAGGTTTGCGGTTTGCGGTTTGAGGTCTGTTGCAATATTACATCATGCAATGTGTCTTGTTGTTATGGTAACCTACCGCGTTTGCGCAGCCGCTCGCGAACCATTTCAAATACCCTACAACTTCCTTCGCGAGTGGTTACACAGCGCGGCCAGGGTGGGGGGGGGGCAGGCTCCAGGGGCTCTAAACAACACCGGAATAATACTGACACGGCTTGCGTTGCTATTTTGAGCACGGATGTCGAAGTGCGTGCATGCAGAAGAAAGGTACCTTACCGAGTGAACAACCTGTTCAAAACAGCGGGATGCGTGGGGACAGTCACGGGATATGGGATACGTAGATACTGTCCCTGTGGGGCTTTGAAGGCCGAGAAAGAACGAGACCGCCCAATGCCACTACGCTAGAGAGACAGATATCCCGTGGCAGAACTCGAGAGGGCCCCATCGACTTCAAGGGTGTTTACTCCACTGCAGTCAGTCACACTCCTACCACTTCTCCGCCCCATCCCCACTCCCTCCACTGCACCACACACACCAGGCTAAGAGAGTGATCTCAACTGAACAACGCAACAGGACAGGACCCATTGCCCATCCATACAAAGCTGTACGCAGAGGAGAGCTTTGATTAACAAAACCTTTTTGTTGAGATTACTTAAAGTTCTCCACAATGCGATGGCTGACTAATCCAATGCGGTGTTGTATGCACCTGTAAGCACAGAAGGCGCTTGGCATGCTGAGAAGTGTATGAGAAACCGAAACTGTATTACCATGTACATTGTTCGTTTCCTCCAGACCACTCGGACTTAAAACAACGTCGGGTTGGGCTGGGCGCTCCATTCCGCTTCAAATGTATCATGCACTATGCGAGAATGGCGCAGCATCCAGGAGTCATACTAAAAAGTTTGTGCGTGCTTATTCGCGACTGTGGCGTCAACTGCCAACTGCCAATGGGGCCAACGCTACGCCTAACAACTTGTTCGGATCGATCCAGTACAACGGTACAAAACACAGTTTCTCAAACGGTTTATTCAGACTTGCTTGCACATGTACACTTGTTCGCCGTTCATACGAGTTGTTCGAGTTCTCGGATGACTGAGACTCACCACATGCACTACGACTGCCCGAGAATTGTGCTTTCTGGCCTGTCGACTGTAGGAAAAGAAGCGTATTGGCGCCAACTGGATTTTCGAATGAGCGACGGTCGACGCAGATAAAAGAGGGGCAATTGATACGCAAACACTGCTGCGCCGTGCGCTACGCGTTTTGTAGACCAACTAGGCTAACGCTAGAGAGTGTACGTAGGTAGAGCGTTAACTAGAAAAACAAAGAAAATTTTTGAAAACCCAAAAAAATTACAAAAGTGGTCGGGGAGAGTACCGTCACTCTCTTTGAAACCGCTCCAGGCACAGAAAAAAAAACTTCCTCCTTTGTTAGTCCTTCGCCTCGCGTGCGCGTACGCGTCTTCGTTGGAAAAGGGCGAGCTCTTTCTTCTTCAACTTTTTCTTCCGGATGAGAAAGCATAATCATGGTGTCTCCTTGCAGAAGCCAACCGTTGTCGTTCGAGATGCAGCAGCAGCAGGCGCAACAGGTGATTGGCGGCGTGGGGGCCGTGGCGCCTGCGGTGCTGCCGCCGCAGCGCTACTCGACGTCCTCGCTCTTCGTTGGCGACCTCGAGCCCGAGGTCACGGAGTCGACGCTCTTCGAAAAGTTCTCGCAAGCCGGCCCCGTGCTCAACGTGCGCGTCTGCCGCGACGCCATCACGCGACGCTCGCTCGGCTACGCCTACGTCAACTTCCAGCAGCCGGCGGACGGTCCGCGGTCCCAGTCGTCTTTGGCAGCTGCCGACAGTTCTTTCGTTGCAGCGGAGCGGGCGCTGGACACGATGAACTTCGACGCGGTGAACGGCAAGCCGATTCGGATCATGTGGTCGCAGCGAGACCCGGCGTCGCGGCGCTCGGGCGTGGGCAACATCTTCATCAAGAACCTCGACAAGACCATCGACAACAAGGCCATCTACGACACCTTCTCCACGTTCGGCACCATCTCCAGCTGCAAGGCGCGCTCGTCGCTTCTTTCTTAACCAGTGGGAATGATTGCGGATGACGTCATGTCATTCCACTCCAGGTGGCCATGGACGAGACGGGCTCGAGCAAGGGCTACGGCTTCGTCCACTTCGAGACCGAGGACTCGGCCCAGAAGGCCATCGACAAGGTCAACGGCATGCTGTTGCAGGGCAAGAAAGTGTCAGTTTGATTTAAATAAAGTGTACACGTACATTCAAAAATCGTTCCATGCGACCCGTTGGCAACAAAGCTCCTCCTATCACTTCGATTGTTACAAATTGTAAGCCCCTCTAAAAGTTGCATCTCCCTTTACAATTATCCCATTGACTCCTAAATAAAACCTTTAGCCCTCGAGCAGCTAATTAGAAGGTTTACGGTTGCAGAGGTTTTATCTTTATTTCTTTGTTTTTTGTTTAAATAACGCGCCATGACCTTGTCGATTTTCTATCAACTCACTGTAGCTGCTTCGCTACCGAAGTATGACTGAGTACCGAAAGTCGGTGCAACTGCTTGAGCTGGTTCTGCTCACAATTGATCTAATCAGCAATGGCGACGATGATGATGATGATGCTGATGCGTTGCACGTATGTAGGCATCGTGTTTCTTCAGGTTCGTGGGTCCATTTGTGTCGCGCGAGCGCCGCCAGAAGGAGCTGGGCGAGTCGGCTCGCCACTTCACCAACTGCTACGTCAAGAACTTTGCCGACGACGTCCAGACCGACGACGACCTCAAGGCCCTCTTCGAAGAATTCGGCACCATCCAGAACGCCAGGGTTTCTCACAATGCTCTTGCAAATTTGTTTGAAAAATTTATTGTAAAAGATTTGTTCAGCTCATGGTTGACAAAAACGGCAAGTCGCGCGGATTTGGCTTCGTCTCGTTTGAGACTCCGGAAATGGCCCAGGCGGTCTGTTTACGATGCCGTTTACTGGCAATTGGCTGCGTTTGTAACTTCAAGCGCTCGTTCGCACGCACACGCTCGGCGGTTTGAATCAAACACGTTCACTATGATGTCATGACATGTCACACTGTCACAACGGTTTCTAGGAACTGACGAGCCATTGACATGACATTCACTACCATCTGAAGGGGCGCCTTTACCGTTATTTTTCTATATTCTTAGACAAGCTCGAGAAAATTGGCAATCGTTTTTCGTCATTTTCTCTTTTCTATCAAAAATTGATAATTCGCATGCACAGGCGGTGGACGCGCTGAACGGCAAGGTGGTGGTGGAGGACGAGGAGAATCCGCGCAAGATGTACGTGGGCCGGGCGCAGAAGAGGGCCGAGCGGTCTGCCGAGCTCCGACGCAAGTTCGAGGCCATCAAGCAGGAGAAAATGCAGAAGTGCGCTTTTCCGTGAAGCTTGTCGGTTCGGGCTTGGAAGATGGGCGCTTACCTAGGTACGAAGGCGTGAACCTCTACGTGAAGAACCTGGACGATGAGGTGGACGATGAGAAGCTCGAGGAGGAGTTCAAACCGTTCGGCAACATCACCTCCTGCAAGGTGCCGGTCTACCGTAAATTTCCAATAATGTCCAGCAGTACACACCCCGCCCCGCCCCATCAAATAGTCCCCTCCCGATAGTGCCCCCAGGGCACGAATAGAAGTCACTTTAGGTATTTTTGTGGGACTTCTTGCTACCAGTAAGAGCACATGTTCACTAATGGTAAAAACCACACTGTCATCCTCATATTGCCTCTTTTTTTTACCCACTTTTTTAACATTCGAATTTGAAAGCAAAGAGAGAGCAAAGAGAGCCATATTTATATACAGGGTGGCCCGTTTATCTATCCGGGGTTTTGATCGCTGATAACTTTGCGTTTACTGAACACAACTAAACAAAATTTGTACCAGATACAGATACAGGTTCAAAGTTTTCGTGCGCCGATTTTCAAGAAAATCTGATGCGATGTGCAAGAATGGCGTGATTTTGTCGGATGAGAGCGCTTTTTAGTTAAGATTTACTGTACAGTCGAGAAAATGAGATTGCATCTGGCGCGTTGACGTTGGCGCGTTCCAGGAACGTTTGTAAACATTGCCGAGCCGAGGCAGCGCCCTGTAGACGTATTTGACAGAATCATTGCTGAAATACGCCAAAAGACACTGCCCGAATGGCAGTCGCACCTCACCGACGTGAATGTTACCTGATCGAAAACGGAGATCACGTTGAAGTGCACAACCAGCGGTGCCATCATTAGTTCTTCTTGAAATTCAGCACACAAAAACTTTGAACCTGTACCTGTATCGTGTACAAATTTCGTTTTGTTTTGTTCAGTAAACACAAAGTTACAAGCGATCAAAACTCCGGATAGATAAATGGGCCACCCTGTATTTTTATGTTGCCTGCGGTTTGCCATTCCTAGGGTCTGTGTGACAATCCCTATCACTAAGTCTATCTGGTGTGATGGTTGATTGAATCCAGAAATATGTGCGGTGCAATCGCCCTTCATGAGCTTGCACGACCGTAGGTGATGAGGGACGAGCATGGTGGGAGCAAGGGCTTCGGCTTCGTGTGCTACTCGAACGCGGACGAGGCGGCCAAGGCCGTCACCGAGATGGCCAACAAAATGGTCGGCACGCAATTACTCCATTCTACGCACACGTTCCTGTGGTGACCACCAGACGCGATCTGGGAGTTGCAGATCGGCAAGAAGCCGCTTTACGTCGCGTTGGCCCAGCGCAAGGAGGACCGCAAGGCGCAGCTCGCCAGCCAGTACATACAGCGCATCGCCAACATGCGCGTGGCGGTGCGTGTCGTGTTCTCGGCGGGTCTAAAACCGTTTGAGTATTGAGCGCTGACCGAGTTACTACTGACCGCGAGCTTGCGGATGAGAGGGTCGCGAGTTGACGCATCGTATCGAGCTTCAGAACGCTGCCGGCGCCGGCGCAATGTTCGCGCCTACCAACCAGGGCCACTACGCGATGCCAGCTGTCACTGGGCTGGCTCGTCCAGCCTACGTGCCGCAGCTGGCACCTTTCCAGGCCCTCAGACCGCAGGTGCCACGCTGGACGTCACAGATGGTCGCCTACCAGCCCAGAGGTGCGCGCGTCCTCCTGTCCTGCCCACCACTAGGTGATCCTTCCTGCAAGTGCACTCGCTCGTTTAGCAGTCGGCCCGTATGGCACGATTCCGCAGCCCCTGTCCTATGGGCAGGGGACAGGCGTCAGACCGCACGTGTACGATCAGCTGGGCGCAGCTCAGGCGGCCGCCGTGCAGCGGAGCATGACCAATCAGCAGCAGCAGCAACAGCAGCGTCTGGGACAGCAGCAGGGTGCGTCCTGTCTATTCCAGTCGATCGTTTCAAAGCGGTGCTCCTTGCAGCCTTGTCGTCGGCCCAGATGCCGATGGTGACCGCCGGCGGCCCGCAGCATGTGATGTTGGCCGGTCCACGCGTGCCGGTCGTGCGTCCGGCCCAGCAGACTGGCCGGCCCGCCTACATCGAAACCACGGCCTACGGAGGCGTGGGTGGCGGCCGGGCGGTGCAGACGGCGCCGCAAGTGACGCGAGGCCCCGGCGCGCCGCCGAGCCAGCAGGCGCTGCCCAATATCCAGGGCCAGCAGCCGATCACGGCTGCCGACCTGGCCAACGCGCCGCCGCAGGTACGGAGTTGTTCCTAGTGATGATGCGTTGGCTTACCTGCAAGCGGCATTCGTTTGTCTGCAGGAGCAGAAGCAGATGCTGGGCGAGCGCATCTACCCCATGATCGAGGAGGGCTGGGGCGCGAACGTGTCGGGCAAGATCACGGGCATGCTGTTGGAGATGGACAACTCCGAGCTGCTCATGATGATGACCGACCCCACGCTGCTCAGGACCAAGGTGGGCAATCAGAGGATGCGGGCTGCTTCTTGTGCACGCGCTAACGTGCTCGTTCGTTCCTAGGTCGAAGAGGCGGTCTCGGTGCTAAACGCCCACCAGACCAACGGCGGGCCGGGAGGCGACGCTGACGCCACCACCACCACCATCTAGGGCGCCCGCACGCACGTAGCGAAGGACAACGGTCGGCTTTCATAGTAACACCGTTTCCACGTCGACGTCGTCAACAACGCGCACAACAACACCCCTAGGCTGTTTTGTTTTGTATTCAAGGACGAAAGAAGGCCTCCTCCCTCTCGCTTTTCTGTAGCCGTTTACCTAGCCGTTTCTGTAGCCCTTTACACAACGCGTAGAATGCGGCAGCTCTCGTCCTGCCCCCCCCCCCCCCTTCTGGAACCATGCATACATGATACATACCTACATATGTTCTACAAAATTATACAATCACATTCGCACATGGCGGTGGCGGTGGTGACATCGCTACATTGTACGAGCGCTGGCAGAGTTTCGTCAGTCTGTGCAGTGCGTTTTGCGCAAATAAAAAATATTTTAAACTAAAAAATGTGTGAGGTATCGCTGCACTGTTGAACAAGATGCCATTGGTAAAGAAGTACAATCAGACGCGACAGGAGAAAGAAGTAAGCTACCTGTGTATCGTATGTATCGTGTGTAACCACGCATTAAATTAAAAATAAGGGTTAAAGTGTAACCACGCATTAAAATTTCTCCAATGAAAACATGCCAATGCCAGTTTGATTTACATGTTCAGTACATGTTCGTACGGAACCACGCCTATACTGTAGGACGAAGTTACCGTTTTTCAAAAAAAATGTTCACTCGTGAAAAGCTTCGCCTGGAAGTTTTCTAATCAATGCTTAATGTAAACGCGACGCGGAACAGCGAGTGCCTTTTCTCATGCACGGATACCATACATAATTCGCTCAGCATATTCTTGTCATTCTGTCGCGACATCTTTCGCGTTATTTTATAGTAACGCGGAGTAGCACATGGTTAAAGGAGTGGCATCGCATCGTAAGTCCCTAATAATTGTTCAGCATACGGTGTCGATTGATTTGCACATTCACTTCGCGCACGACTACAATAATGTTTTACATACAGTAATGACAAAACAGCACAACAATTGTTCGGTTAGTGAAAATTCTATTACATTTTCTGTTTTTGGTTTGCGCGTTAGTGCTTACACTTTTAGTTTCACCTTCGTTTGTTTTGTTTTATTGTTATGGTAACGTGCAGCGTTTGCACAGCTGCACGCAAACCATTTCAAATTCCTTTCAATTTCCCTCACTACTCAGCGCGTCACGCGTCACCTACCGTTCAGTTAGTTGTCAGTAAAATCGCGTCGCGAAATTCTTCTCTAGTCGTCGCCGACTAGGGAAAATTTCTGCAAAAGCCGCAAAAAAATCGATGAAATCGGCGCTCTAGGTAGCGTTAGCCAAAAAAAGCAAAAAATTGTTTGAAAAACCCAAAAAAATCACAAAAGTCGCGCGCGGCGTCGTCGAAAGGTCCCGTCCTCTCTCTTCGACATCGCTCTCGAGGCACAGAAAAAAAGCCCAAAAACTTCCCTTCCCCTTTGTTAGTTCCTTCTCGTCGTGTGCGTGTACGTGTCTTCGTTGGAAACAAAGGTTTGGTGAATTTTTTCCTTTTTCTCAATTTTTAACTTATTAATTCAATGGAGTCTCTTCCCTTGCAGAATCAACCGTTGTCGCAAGCGATGCAGCAGGCGCAGCAGGCGATGGGAGGGGTGACGGCGGTGGCGCCGGCGGGCGGGGGCGCGGCGCCGGCGGCGCTGGCGCAGAGCTACACGATGTCCTCGCTCTACGTGGGCGACCTCGACCCCGAGGTCACGGAGGCGATGCTCTTCGAAAAGTTCTCCCAGGCCGGCCCCGTGCTCAGCATTCGCGTCTGCCGCGACGCCATCACGCGCCGCTCCCTCGGCTACGCATACATCAACTTCCAGCAGCCCGCCGACGGTGGGAGCACTCACGTCGACGTAGCAAAGCAATCCCCAAACGTGCCCAATGGGGGGGGGGGAGGGGTCTAGAAATGGGGGCTGAGGATACCTTGGCGCTCTCCATACGAGCCCGCATGGGGGGGGTAGGTTTTACCCCTCCTCACGACTCTATACCGACTTTTGGATGACCCACCACTGGCGCCTGTCCTTCATTATTTGAAGCCTCCTCAACAAGCCTTTCTCCTAAGTAATCCCAGTTTTCGGCCCAGTCTTCGTGGGCACCTCTATTGTCCTCAACTGCCAAGAACACTGAGTGGCGTGGTTGCAGCGGAGCGAGCGCTGGACACGATGAACTTCGACGCGGTGAACGGCAAGCCGATTCGGATCATGTGGTCGCAGCGAGACCCGGCGTCGCGGCGCTCGGGCGTGGGCAACATCTTCATCAAGAACCTCGACAAGACCATCGACAACAAGGCCATCTACGACACCTTCTCCACGTTCGGCACCATCTCCAGCTGCAAGGCGCGCTCGTCGCTTCTTTCTTAACCAGTGGGAATGATTGCGGATGACGTCATGTCATTCCACTCCAGGTGGCCATGGACGAGACGGGCTCGAGCAAGGGCTACGGCTTCGTCCACTTCGAGACCGAGGACTCGGCCCAGAAGGCCATCGACAAGGTCAACGGCATGCTGTTGCAGGGCAAGAAAGTGTCAGTTTGATTTAAATAAAGTGTACACGTACATTCAAAAATCGTTCCATGCGACCCGTTGGCAACAAAGCTCCTCCTATCACTTCGATTGTTACAAATTGTAAGCCCCTCTAAAAGTTGCATCTCCCTTTACAATTATCCCATTGACTCCTAAATAAAACCTTTAGCCCTCGAGCAGCTAATTAGAAGGTTTACGGTTGCAGAGGTTTTATCTTTATTTCTTTGTTTTTTGTTTAAATAACGCGCCATGACCTTGTCGATTTTCTATCAACTCACTGTAGCTGCTTCGCTACCGAAGTATGACTGAGTACCGAAAGTCGGTGCAACTGCTTGAGCTGGTTCTGCTCACAATTGATCTAATCAGCAATGGCGACGATGATGATGATGATGCTGATGCGTTGCACGTATGTAGGCATCGTGTTTCTTCAGGTTCGTGGGTCCCTTCCTGTCGCGTGAGCGCCGCCAGAAGGAGCTGGGCGAGTCGGCTCGCCACTTCACCAACTGCTACGTCAAGAACTTCGCCGACGACGTCCAGACAGACGACGATTTCAAGGCCCTCTTCGAGGAATTCGGCACCATCCAGAGCGCCAGGGTTTCTTTCTTGAAAACTGTTGCTGAAGAGATCCGCGAGAAACAAAGCGGAATTGTTTGCAGCTTATGGTTGACGACAGCGGCAAGTCGCGCGGATTCGGCTTCGTCTCGTTCGAGACTCCGGAAATGGCCCAAGCGGTCGGTTTATGGGTCCGTATTAGCGGTGGTCCCTTTGCACTGTAACCTTGAGCGGCGGTTGACACACGCGTCCCCGTGGGTTCAAACCCCGCCCTGGTCGCTCCCTATGATGTCATGATAATCACAACGGTTTCTGAGAACTGACGAGCCATTCACATGCACTACCATCTGAGGGGGCACTGCTTTTTGCTTCCTTGCCATTTTTCCCTAGTTTTTTTTTGGCATAAAGATCGATAATTCCTCAAATTCGAATGCACGCATAGGCGGTGGACGCGCTGAACGGCAAGGTGGTGGTGGAGGACGAGGAGAATCCGCGCAAGATGTACGTGGGCCGGGCGCAGAAGAGGGCCGAGCGGTCTGCCGAGCTCCGACGCAAGTTCGAGGCGATCAAGCAGGAGAAAATGCAGAAGTGCGCTCTTCCGCAAAGCTTGTTGGTTCGGGTTCGGAAGACAGGCAAGTTGACGCTTAGGTACGAAGGCGTGAATCTCTACGTGAAGAACCTGGACGACGAGGTGGACGATGAGAAGCTCGAGGAGGAGTTCAAACCGTTCGGCAACATCACCTCCTGCAAGGTGAGTACCCACCCCCCCCCCCCCACCCCTGGGACATTGTGTGATATGGTGGGGCATGTATGGGTCACCCCCTACCCCTCTGACTTCCAACTTTAGTCCCAGCGGGCTCTTGGGGGGTGCATTGACTGCTAATTGCTTTTATTGGCTTTTTAAGAGTATTTTACATTGATATCCAGAAACAATGCCTGATTC
>JASAMY010003096.1:40000-42122 GCA_030248085.1 Paralinhomoeus sp. GSCO2_6 | reverse complement strand
CACTTTGCAGCTGATCGGCTCGGTTCGGTTCGGTTTTATTTGGCCAATCCCAACACATCCCAAGGGACGTAGACAACGCGAAGCATTGGGGAAAGTCCAAGGACGACATGGGCACGGCGATAGCAATAAAACAAAATACAAACTACAGGCCTCCAATCACCAAACTCGCATCCCTAAACAAGTTTCTACGCTCTAGAAATGCAGAAAATTCATCACTTTTGAGGTAGATCACGAAGGTTTTAAACCTAGAGGTCACAATCTCATCCGGAAGGAGATTCCAAGCTGATGTAGCGCTATACAGGAATTGGTTACGAACCGCGACAGTACGCGCCATTAGTTCGACAGCATGTACATTTGACAACCGGCGACTACGACGATTCTCAGAGTGGATGAGGTAGCCATCGGGAAGGTAATGCATCCGCCAATACAATTTGTAAAATAGCGACAAGCGAAGTATTAGCGCGCGACGCCACAGGGACTGCCATTCCAACCTGTCCAGCAGCTCGGTGTATGGCAGGACATAGATATTTGTACACAAGCGCGCCATTTGCCGTTGGACCTTTTCTACCTTTCCTATGGACTGCTTTGTGGCAGGGAGCCAAATTTCCACCGCGTACAACAAGGCCGGCAGAATGCACGTGAAGTAGACCCGCGATAGACAACTGACTGGCGCTTTGTTGCGCAGGACGCGGTTCATGACGCCAATGGCCCGACGCGCCTTGGTGGTGGCTGCTTCGATGTGCGCGGTGTAGGAGAGTCTGCGGTCTAGCAGGACGCCCAGGTACCTGGCCTCATTAACGACCTGTAGGGGTTGATCCTCGAGTAGAAGAGGCCTGGACAGCTGCGGCGCAGTGGCGTGCAGCCCCAGCACCAGCACCTTGATCTTGGGCGGGTTCAGCTGCAGATGTATCCCACGAAAGAAGCCACTAATCTTGCCGACGTCCTCTTGAATCTTCTCCTCGTCAGCAGCACTGGCAGCTGCCCTGAAGTAGATCAGATCGTCGGCGAAGAACTTGGACTTTGACTGGGAGCAGAGCGCCACATCGCAGTAGCTATTGATAAAGGTGAGGTAGAGGTAGGGGCCGACGACGCTTCCCTGGGGAACACCAGAAAGAATATCACGAGGAGCAGACGAAGAGCAGCCAACAGAGACAGAGAAAGACCGCCCAGATAGATAATTTTGTAGCCAACAGATCAAGTAGTTTGGCACCATGAATTCTTGGAGCAACTTGTCCAGAAGGAGGTTGTGTACACAAGTGTCAAAAGCTCGACGAACGTCAAAGAGAACTGCCACAGCTCTCTTATGTCTCTCAATCTCCAGAGACAGAGAGTGAGTGACGTCGGCAAGACAATCCACTGTAGAACGACCCTTTCGAAACCCGTACTGATCCACATTGAGCAAAGGATCAACAAAAGGTCGCAGTCTGGTCAGGACCAGCCGTTCCATCACCTTTGACACAACTGGAAGCAGAGCAATCGGACGATAGTCGTCTGTTGAGGTAGGAGCAGAGATCTTTGGCACAGGCGTGACTAAAGCGTCTTTCCACACCTTGGGAATGGAAGCCAGTGTAAACGATTTGTCGAATAAAGCCGCCAGCGAAGGTGCTAAGACCGACGCGCAATTTTTCAAGAGAACAGCCGGTATACCGTCCTTCCCAGCAGCTTTTTTGACTTTTAAGTGAGATAATTCAAACTCGACAAATGGGACTGGGCAGGACGGTATTGGAGGACCGTCCGCTGGGCCAGATCGTAAACAGCTTTGTAATTGCTCGGACGGCTCCACGCGGTCAGTGTTCCACACAGAGTGAAACTTTTCTGCCAGGGATTCTGCAATGTCGCCAGGCGTGGACTTAACTGACCCGCCATGTTCCAAAGGCGGGACACCCTGGCGACCCTTGCCAGTTAAGCGACGTACTGCCGACCAGAATTGACCAGGCGTCTCACAGCTATCCAAGGTATGGGTAATAAATTGTTTCCGGGCAATCGCAATTTCCTTCTTGACCAATCGACGGAGCCGCTTAAATTCGGCTTGTAATTGAGTGTCCGCCCGATTGGAATTGAAACTAGTCCACGCTCTCTTCTTCTGCCGGATAAGTCTGAGTAATTTGAAAGACATCCAATT
>JASAMY010003096.1:0-35000 GCA_030248085.1 Paralinhomoeus sp. GSCO2_6 | reverse complement strand
TTTCAGGTGCACACCGACATGGGTATGCCACCGATCTTGGTCCACGGCGACTTCCGCATCAGCAACATGATCATCAACAAGGACGAGAACGGCGACGAGCGTCTCGTCGCCCTCTTGGACTGGCAGGTCTCGCCTCAAGGCGGTTTTGGGTGTGGACAATTCATCTACACGTGTTTGTTCCTTCTGGTGCAGGTGGTCCACCCCGGTAGCGTGGCCGAAGACCTGGCGCGCTTCATGTGCTGCTCCGGTAACGGGCGGACGCGCAGAGACTGCTCGGTGCCGATGCTGGAGCACTACCACAAGGTCTTGGTGGAGGAGTTGGCGACCAGGGGCGCCGAGGCGCCGTTCACTCTCGATCAAGTGAAGGAGTGCTACAAGTGTGAACGTTTTTCTCAGTGTTTGTGTCGCTTACGGCCAAACATGACGCCCGGATTCAGACGTCTGTTCAAGCACGGCGTCATGGTGATGGCCCCAGGCGTGCCCATGATCGTCCAGTCGGAGTCGCTTATGTCGGCAGCCGAAGACAAGGACGCCGCGAAGCGGCACCTCTTGGAAAACGCTCGCGACATGCTAAACGAACTTCATCGACTAGAGACAACCGGCGTTGTTCCGTGGGAATAGGAACCGTTGCCGTTTGAATCAAGCGCACGAAGAGAAGTATCGAAGTACCTAGAGATGTTGCCTTGGTGATCTTAAATTCATTCAACCATTAATTTATTCGCGAAATGTCCAACCAATAGCAAACAACGTACTAAGCGAGTAGATTGTTGTCAAAGAAATATGAACGTGAGTGAGATGACCGCAGCCGATCAGTCGCACAGCCCCCAGTCCCAGCCCTCCAGTCCAGGATTGCATAATCATCTGCATCTGCATAATCACCAGCTAGCCCCCCCCCCCCGCCCCGGTCCTAGGAGCGGCCTACACGCACAAACAAACGGACCAACCAGTGGCACCCTGTCCCTGGCATTGGCAGGGAGTCACCTGTACGCATGTGGCGCACTGGCGGCGGCGCGGCGGCCAGGCGATGAGGAGGGATGGCGCCGCCTTGCTGAGCCCATGCCTGCGCCTAGAGGGGAGCCAGCACTGGGCGCTTGAAAGGACCGCTTTCTGTTCGTCATCGGTGGCCTTGCCAAGAACTGCTGGACCGAAGGAGAGGTGCACTTGTCACGATTCGTACGTCCATAAAGGCTCAGGCACTTTCAGCGGACACCTACGTTCATGTATACGACACCGAGAGCGGTACTTGGGCGCGCCGCTACCCATCAACGTTTGCGACGGCGCGGCCGTCACTTGCGGAAGAATGGTCTCATGCTGGTGGTCGTTGTTTTTGTCTCACCTTATTGTAAGCAAACTTCCCCAGAATTACTACGGCGGAGGCTCGACGTCTACGTTTTTCGGCGACTGTTTTGCGTACGACATCGTCGCTGACGCGTGGCGCCCCACAGCGGCGTCGATAGTGACGGCCAGGGCCGACTTCGGCATGTTCGCCTTTCGAGGGCAGCTTTTCGCGCTCAGAGACAGGTCCGCTCGACACGATCAAAGCGCTCCTCTGAACGAGAAGGGCGCGAATTGGCGACTCCACGACCAACGACTGCCAGAGCCCAGAGACGACTTTGCATACGTCCTCTTCTGATAACGGTATGTGTCTGTCGCATAGAGCAATATCAGCTATAGGCATCAGCAATACCAGCAATGCCAGTGCTGCCAGATCGCACTGCAGCGCTAGGATGGGTGTAGTGGAGGATGGTGGCAGCCTGCTGTGCCGTGCTTCTACGCGTTGCGCCATCTACTTACAAATGCGCCGCGCGCACGGGTGTGTGTGTGGGTATGTGGGCAATAAGTAAACTCGCGAACCGCTTGACGTACGCGCACGCGCGAAGGCTCGATCGAATCCTCGCGACCCCGAGATGGTCATGGGCAAGGTCGATTTTTGATATGCAAATTCGTACCGTAGTTATGGCGCATTTTCGAATGTTGCAGCACACATTAACACTACCAAACGAATTGCACACGGATGAATTGCATATCAAATGACTCGCCTCGACGTCACGAGTCATTTGCATGTGCTCCCGCATAATTATGCAAATGCATACTGTAGTTGTGGTACATTGTACTGTACATTGTAGCTTGCCTAATTGGGAAACTTCCAGAACGCTTGCAGGCACGCACGCACGCACGCACGTGGACGCACGCACGCACGCACGTACATGCACACACGTGCACGCACGCACACACGTACGCACACATGCACGCACGTACGCACGCCGACGCGTGCAGGCACGCACGCATGCACGCACGAACGAGAGTGCGCGCACGCATGCACGCACCCACGCCAAGCATGCACGCACGCACGTGCACGCACGCACGCACGTACGCACGCATGCACACACACACACACAGACGCATGCAGGCATGCACGCACATGCACGTGCATGTGCACGCACGCACGCACGTGCACGCACGCACGCACGCACGAAAGCGCACGCACGCACGCATGGGAGTGCGCGCACGCATGCACGCACGTACACGCACGCACGTGCACGCACGCACACATGTACGCAAACATGCACACACGCACGCACGCAGACGCGTGCAGGCACGCACGTGCACCCACGCATGCACAGCAGAGCGCGCACGCACGCACGCATGCACGCACCCACACCATGCATGCACGCATGCACGTGCACGCACGCACGCATGCACGTGCACGCACGCACGTGCACGTGCATGCACGCATGTACGCACGCATGCACACACGCATGCAGACACATGCAGGCATGCATGCACGTGCACGTGCACGCACGCACGCACGTGCACGCACGCCCGCACCACCATGCACGCCCGCACGGGAGTGCGCGCACGCACGCACGCATGGTAGAGCTCACACGCAGGCACGCATGGGAGTTCGCGCACGCACGCATGGGAGTGCGCGCACACACGCACGGGAGTGCACGCACACACGCACGGGAGTGCGCGCACGCACGCATGGGAGTGCGCACATGCACGCACGCACACACGTACACTCACACGCACACACACGCACACAGACGCATGCAGGCATGCACGCACATGCACGTGCATGTGCACGCACGCACGCACGTGCACGCACGCACGCACGCACGCACGCACGCACGAAAGCGCACGCACGCACGCATGGGAGTGCGCGCACGCATGCACGCACGTACACGCACGCACGTGCACGCACGCACACATGTACTCAAACATGCACACACGCACGCACGCAGACGCGTGCAGGCACGCATGTGCACCCACGCACGCACAGCAGAGCGCGCACGCACGCACGCATGCACGCACCCACACCATGCATGCACGCATGCACGTGCACGCACGCACGCATGCACGTGCACGCACGCACGTGCACGTGCATGCACGCATGTACGCACGCATGCACACACGCATGCAGACACATGCAGGCATGCATGCACGTGCACGTGCACGCACGCACGCACGTGCACGCACGCACGCACGTACATGCACGCACGCACGGGAGTGCGCGCACGCACGCACGCATGGGAGTGCACACACGCATGCACGCATGGGAGTGCGCGCACGCACGCATGGGAGTGCGCGCACACACGCACGGGAGTGCGCGCACACACGCATGGGAGTGCGCGCACGCACGCATGGGAGTGCGCGCACGCACGCATGGGAGTGCGCACATGCACGCACGCACACACGTACACTCATGCACATACATGCACGCACGCGCACACGCACGCACACGTGTACACATGCATGGGAGTGCACACATGTGCACGTATGCATGCATGTGCACACATGCATGCATGTACGCACACATGCACTCATGCATGCACGCAGACGCGTGCAGCACGCACGCACGCACGCACGCATGCACAGGAGTGCATGCATGCACGCATGCACTGGAGTGCACGCACGCACGCATGCCAAGCACGCACGCACCCACGCCAAGCATGCACGCACGCACGCGCGCACGCACGCACGCACCCAAGTGCGCGCGCGCACGCACGCACGCACCCAAGTGCGCGCGCGCACGCACGCACGCGCGTACACACGCACAGGAGTGGACGCACGTGCACGTATGCACGCACGTGCACGCACACACGCACGGAAGTGCACGCACGTGCACGCACGCGCGCACTCACGCATGCAAGCACGCACGCATGCACGCACGCACATACACACACACACGCACGCACGCACGCACGCACGCACGCACGCACAAAGGAGCACAGAATTTGGGCCGGTTTCTGTCAACGGGGTCCACGCCTTCACGATCAACAGAGGAACACAGAATTTGGGCCAATTTCTGTCAACAGGGTGCACGCCCGCCCTCGCGATAAAAAAAGGAACTCAGAATTTGGGCCAGTTTCTGTCAACGGGGTGCACGCCCTCACGATAAAAAGAGGAACTCAGAATATGGGCCAGTTTCTTTCAATGGGGTGCACGCACGCCCTCACGATAAAAGAGGAACTCAGAATTTGGGCCAGGTTCTGTCAACGAGGTGCACGCCCCCATGGACAAAGTGGGAGCATGGCGTTTGGGTCCCTCAATGCTGACACCTGTCCTAAGGAACACTCGCCCACACAAGCAAAAGACAAAGCTACGCATATCCTTGCACATTATGATCACGTCGACGTCATATGCAAAATCAATTGCTTCGTGCCTTAATGTATACATGGCGGCCGCAGGCCGCGCGCGCCTCTAGTGCAGCAAACGTCAAATGGAATGTTCATTTGATTTGATGCAGCGTGCAGCGCTCGCTTGCGCGGCGCGGGGTTTGAAACGTGGTTAGTCTAGGCTTATGCGTAGCCTGACTTATACTCCTTGTTCGCCTTACGCGTTACGCGTTACGCCTCCTGTTACGCTTTATTCAACATCTCGCACACAGAGTCATCTTCTGAAAGAACCATACATTCGGGCTGAAGGGGTTGACACTTTTTTTTCATCTGATCTCACGGATTTTCTCGATAATTTTTCTGATGAGTCCTCATGTCTAATGATTCACTTTTTATAATTAGACGATATGTCAAATCTGCACCATTTGGGCGGTAAAATTTCGTCAAATTTATGCATGTTAGTGTGATTTGCATATAAACGGCTTTGGGTATCAGGCACAAAACAATCCCTCCTGGGGTAACTTTAGGCGCTGATTCTGAAAATCATATTCATTTTTTTGAAAAATTATTTTGGTGTTGATTTTTCGCATTTTTAAATTTTGAAACATTTTTTTCTCGAAAAAAATGCATTAGGCCCAGAAAATTTTTTGCATTCATTGGATAGCCCATAGCTCCTGCTATGCTGGAAAAAATATGCCTACTTCAAAAGCTTGGACCAAAAGGCCAAAATCTTGACTTATTTTCATTTTCCTTCAAAATGTGCATTTTCAATACGCATTTCTCATGCGTCTGTTAATGAAATGCAACAATATAATGATATTTGGAATCACCCCTGGCTACGGTACGCATAGACATGCAATTCGATATGGTTTGGAAAACATAAGTTTTTCTGTATTTTGCCACTGAAAAGTAGTGGTTATAAATCACAAAAATGAACACTTCTAAACCATGTTGAATTGCATGTCCATGTGTTCAGTATGAATGGTTGATTCCAAATATCATTATATTGTTGCATTCAATTAACCGACACATGAGAAAACGCGTATTGAAAATGCACATTTTGAAGGAAAATGAAAATACGTCAAGATTTCGGCCTTTTGGTCCAAGCTTTTGAAGTAGGCATATTTTTTCCAACATAGCAGGAGCTGTGGGCTATCCAAAGAATGCAAAAAATTTTCTGGGCCTAATGCATTTTTTTCGAGAAAAAAATGTTTTAAAATTTAAAATTGCGAAAAATCAACACCAAAATAATTTTTCGAAAAAATGAATATGATTTTCGGAATCAGCGCCTAAAGTTACCCCAGGAGTGATTGTTTTGTGCCTGCTACCCAAAGCTGTTCATATGCAAATCGCACTTACATTCATAAATTTGACGAAATTTTACCGCCCAAATGATGCAGATTTGACATATCGTCTAATTATAAAAAGTGAATCATTAGACATGAGGACTCATCAGAAAAATTATCGAGAAAATCCGTGAGATCAGATGAAAAAAAAGTGTCAACGCATTCTGCTGGATATACAGAAGATGACTCTTGTGTTCGGGTGTTTTGCATCCAAAATGCACAAGCCAATACAGCCTGGTCGTATCATGACCGCAAATAAAACATGCCACGCAAGCAAGCACGCGAGATTCGCCGAACGGCCCTTGTTCAGCCGTCAAATTCCGCCCCTACCCTGCACGTACAGTGTGTTATCAGCGCCTCTTCAATCCAGCACGCATTACCAACACTTCTTCCGCTGTGTTGTCGTCGACGTTTCTTCTCAAGAAAGATGCTCTGGAAGACCGCTTTGCGCTCCTTTTTGACTTGCCTTTTGTGGACCGGCTTGTCTTTCGGCTGCCCGCCACACGATCATTGTCCCAGTGGCACCGCCTGCGGCAGCGGAACGTCCACGAAGATTGCGATGCCCTACACCACGCCACCATCTGTGACCATCACCGAATTACACCATGAAGCGGACGCTGAGCTCGTCATAGAGAAGGGCCCCAATCCTGGACGGGTCGAGTGGGAAGTAGACGAGAATTGGGCGAGCCACGTGCGCCTGGAAGTCTCGGTTCATGGGAACGCACTCAAGTTGTCAGGCACCAAATCAAAGGTGAGCTGCGGAAAAACCTCTGGTTCACATTTTGTTCGCTTCTTTGCGTCTTTCTTTCGCTTTATGATGATTCGCATTGGAACGTGCAGACAGCCTCACTGCTTGAAGCCCGACGCAAAACTCTATGAACATATAAATCTTTGTTCTGTTGTACGATGCGGTGTCCACCCCATCAGGATTACGGAAAATGTCCATTTTATAGGACCTGGTTTGTCCCAGCGGCGAAAGATGCATGAACACCGTCCGTGTGACAGTGCCCAATCTGACAACAGTCCATCAAGCTCCGAAAGCTGGCAGCGTCGTGAGCCGCGAGCGCTGGGTAGCCGCCAAGGAATTCACCGTCGCTGCTTACTGTAAGCGACATATTTGAACAGATTCCTGGGAGCGTTCTAGACGATTCAGCCGAGAGAGGCTCGCTGGTGTCTCTCAACGTCGCCGGAAGCAGCGTCAACGTGTTGGCCGGCCATCCTGAGGTCCACGTGACCTGCAACGTCGACAAGGCGTTCTTGGCTGTCGACTGGGGAAGCGATTTCACGTGGGACGCAAAGGGCATCAAAGCCAAAAAGACGGAAGTCATCCTGCCGCCAGTCTCCACAATTTTGGTGGACGAAACCCGGGAGCTCATTGTCTACTCAGCGTGAGCCCGCACGCACGCACGCACGCACGCACGCACGCACGAACGAACGAGCGCACGCACGCACGCACGCACGCACGCACGCACGCACGCACGCACGCACGCACGCACGCACGAACGCACGCACGCTCTCACGCACGCACGATCGCACGCACGCACGCACGCACGCACGCACGCACGCACGCACGCACGCACGCACGCACGACGCACGCAGGCAAACGTACGCAAGTTCGTTTACAAGCAAGTGAAACCACGCACATTTAGGCCGACGAGAAAGGGAAAGGTCGGTTACAGAGGCAACCCGAAGATAAACGACGTCAACGGTGCTCCAAGTGGCAGCATCTTCAAGATTGCCGACGCTAATTGAGAAAGAAGAGACGCTGCGGTGATTTCGACAGAAACCGCAACTATGTATTATTTGGCTCGTCCCTGTTTGGAGTGAAATTGTCACGTCAAAATCTTGCAGGGGAATTGTCCCCATTGCTATTGACCCTCTTACCCCACCGCCCCTACATACATGTAGATGGATAGTAGACACAGACGTCGCTGACAAGTCTGGTCGACGAAGGGGGCAATTCTTTTCCACAAGATTGGGTTGCATTTGAAAGAAACCGCCGTGCCGTCGAACAAATTCTATTGTCGGACGGCGGCCGGTGAAAAGGCCACGCGCACGGGTTGGAATTCCTACACTACTATGTATAGGCTGCTCTTGCCAACGATAGTGACCCGGCGACCGCGCGGCGCTTGTCTATCTTGCGTGTGTGCGTGCGTGCGTGCGTGCGTGCGTGCGTGCGTGCGCGAGTGCGCGAGTGCGTGCGTGCGTGCGCGAGTGCGTGCGTGCGTGCGTGCGTGCGTGCGTGCGTGCGTGCGTGCGTGCGTGCGTGCGTGCGTGCGTGCGTGCGTGCGTGCGCGCGAGCGTGCGCGCGTGCGTGCGTGCGTGCGTGCGTGCGTGCGTGCGTGCGTGCGTGCGTGCGTGCGTGCGTGCGTGTGAAGCCCGCAAAGCACATCAAGGCAGCAAGAGATGCGGTTGATCGTCTTCGCCGTCGGCTCGTTTTTGCTGGCCTCCTCGACGGTGGCCTTCACGGCCTTCTTCGACCGGGAACTGCGCGAGCGTCTCGGCGTCGAGCGGGCAGACGACATCCTGATCCGACCCGAGTTCCGTGGGGGCGACAGGAGCGTCGGTGGCCGACGGAGCGCGGTCGATCGCGTCCGTCGTCGACCCGTCGTCTTCGTCCATGGACTTCTGGGCTCAGCGGGCACGACGTCCGTACTGAGGGAGCGCTACCTCAGGAGGGGCTACGACGAGAACGAGCTGCACGCGTCCACCTGGCGCGACATCGAGGACAACTTCGACACGACCGGCTTCAAGTGCCGCTACTTGCGTCGAGTGCGAAGCTGGATCAGGGAAGTCGCGAGGTGCTCGAGACACGGAAATGGTTGGGGCGCGCGAGCGTGAGTGGGTGAACGGTGGCAGGCACACGGGCTGGGCGCGCGTCCACGTCGTCGCCCACTCGATGGGCGTGCCCTTGTCGCGCAAGGCCGTCCAGGGGCGCGTCGCGAGCTCGTTTCAATTCTCAATCCTTGCTACTCTTTTCAATTGACTCCTCTTCAGTAGACTCAAGTCTCAGGTCCTAAGAGCAATTTTTTTCTGTCGCAGCGCGCCCCTCCAGGGTGGCAGGTGCGTAGACACGGGCGAGGAGCTGGGACCTTCCCTGGGACCCTTGGTTCAGACGCTGATCGGGGTGGCAGGTGCCAACAGAGGCGCCACCGTCTGCAACGACCAGCCCCAGCCGGGTGGCGCTTGCGACGCCACCATTGGCCTCTATCCCGGAGCCAAGGACTGCGACAACTCCAGCCAGCCGTCCATTTTTCTGCAGGATGTGAACTCAGATGCGAACAAGGGCTTGGGCCCCCTCACCACCTACAGCATCGGCTCGAAAGGGGACGAGGTCGTCGACTACGAGATCTGCGGCGTCGTCTCGCACAGGATCCCAAGTGCGGTTTTTCCCAAGTACTGTATTTATTCATTGTAGACCGCAAATTCTCTGTGGTAGTGGACGGTGCCACAAACCTCATGCACCATCAGACTCCTTCTAAACTCGATAAATCTTCCAGTGCTCAAAGACCTTGAGATTGCGTTCCCGGGGCTTGACAGTGTTGTGTGCGGCTTCTTGTGTACTATAGGTCAGTCAGGCGAGTGGATCGGCGAGCGCCACTCGCACGCCTCGATCCTCTGCGACACGGTCGCGATCCAGCTGGAGATGCTGCAGGCCTCCGAGAATCGCCTGAGGAGGAGCCCGCCGCGGCCGGTGACGACCCAAGCCCGCGTCTCGCCGCGGCTCGCCTCCGACTGCCCTCCGGCACGAAGAAGCCTGTGCGATTGGGTCGCCGCTTTCACGCGCGTCCGAGCTGCGGTGGACGCGCTGAGATCCAGGAAACTACTGATCTAGAGATTGCACTGTGCGCAAACAAGCGTGCGCGTCAAAACTGTCACAACGAAGTAGTATTTGACAACTTTTGTGCGTGCTTTTCCCCGATGAAGCCGCAGTGGGGTGTGCCGAGCGCGTTCGAGCTGCCGAACTCTCCTGGCAGGCCTAACAAAACAATGAACATTGTCGTCGGACGCAGCGGACGCAATGGACAGCACAATTGTTTTTAGCCCGCTTAATCTAAGGGGGGGGGGGGCGAAGGGAAGGAAGGCAAAGACTTTGCCGCAAAGTTTTAGTGCTTGATAGACTTAGATGAGGCTTACGCACGCTTATGCCTTGCTTTACCTACATAGGCTTGGGCTTAGACATTGCCTAAGCTTCGGCTTAGACCTTGCTCAGGCTTTGGCCTAAACCTTTGCTCACCCAACCTTTTTTCCCCTTCTTTCCAATCCTTTCCCCTCCTTTTCCTTCTACCCCTTTTAGGGAGATGCCTAATGCAGCGTCTCGGCTTTAGACAAAACAGGACAGCCAAGACAGCCGAGACAGCCGAGACAGCCGAGACAGCCAGGCTTAGGTTTAGGCTTAGGCTTAGGCTTAGGCTTAGTTAGGCTTAGTTAGGCTTAGTTATGCTTAGGCTTAGGCTTAGGCTTAGGTTTAGGCTTTTGCTTAGGCTTAGGCTTAGGCACAATTGGCTGTCTTGGCTGTCTCGGCTGTCTCGGCTGTCTTGGCTGTCCCTTTTTGTCTGATGCCAGCGTCTCGCGTTTATCAGCTGTCTGAGCCGCCAAATTGTTGGCCGGGCCATCTGTCAGAGAGCTGTGCGCACTACCCTGCGGTTGGGAATCGCGAGAGGCGTGTCGGCTGCTGTGCTGCGAGGCGAGCTGCGACTGGTTGCGTTCGAGGGCCATAAGACGCTGTGTCACGTTGGACAAGTGAGCGGCAATGTCCTGGAGGGTGACGGTAGGAGACGGAGCCACGGGAGCTGCGGGTGAAGCGGTGGGTGGCGGAGCGCAATCGGCGCAAAATGGATTGGAAGCGTCAGTGCGGCTGTCGAGGCAAGAAGAGCAAATGGGTCGCGCGCAAGCAGCAGTGGAGCAGGTAGACGCATCGCGTGGAGTGAACTGTCCGCAATAGCAACACTGTGGGGGCTGGGACGGAACCGAACGCGGCATGATGGAAGGGAAAATTCAAAGCAAACGCCTAAAACTGCGTTATACGGAAGAATACTGTACCGGGAGGGAAGAGACACTACCGTAACTTCGAATAAGACGAATTCGAAAAGACTACGGTACCGAAAACCGAAGCGTGTGGTAATCGGCGGAATACGGTATCCAAGATGGCGGATAGACGAAAAATTTCGAAAATCCTGGGGAAAGGGAAAACCCAAGGGGGAAAAGAAGCAAAGGGAAAACGGATGGGGACCACCACTGTCGGGGCAAGGGGCTACCTTAAGCTGGAACCCCGCTGCTGAGCTACCCAAAACTCAGCCGCGATGCGCGACGCCAGACCTCTGTCCTGGCTCACACACGCGTTTCCTACTTCCCACAACTCCTGGAGGCGAGATCGCGGCCTTCTACGCACGGTGGCGGGCGGGCGGCGACTCCTGCGCAGGGCCCAGCGACTCACGCACACACGTACCGGGTAGGGATGCCGACCGACTCTCTGACTCCGACGCGAAAGCAAGCTGGCTCGCGTTTTCGCTAGCTTCTTCCCTGTCGACACACGCGGCGCGCACGCTAACGGAAACGGACCTTCCCTCGTTGCTGCGCTGCGGCGCTGTGTTCTTCTCAGCCCACAAGGAGATGCCGACGCGATGCTTCCTTGTACCAACACGGGCGGCGAGGTAGAGTCGGCGCACACACATGCGTCGCCGGCAGATCCGACAGAACAACGCACGGCGGGCGACTTTTCACACGCGCCAAGGGCTGGAGCCAAAACTCGGCAAGACCAAAACTCGGCCGGGCAAGACTGACGCAACGGGCGGAGTGGCCACGTGGCGAGGGGTGGACAGTCCAACTAATCGATACGCGCGCCGCTCGCGGACTCAAAGGCAGTCGTAAGATCGCAAGGTCGTTGTGCGGCGGATTTGCATAGAATGCACGGGGGGATAGGGAGATCGACAGTCATGGACGAGGTGGGCAAGGAAGGCACGACAGGCACGGCGCGGCACACAGGGGCGGATTTCACACGGACATTACAAACGTCTCCCGCTTCCTCGACTCTCTCGGCGCCGTCGTTGCTCGCTCTCTCGGTGGCGCTGTTCGCTCACGTAGCGGGCCACCTTCTGCTTGTCCGTTGGTGGAAGAGGTGGGGCACCTGCCTTCTGCATCTGCTCCGTCACCTTCTTCTTCACCTCGTCCAGCTCCGCCTTCTGCCTCTCGATGCAGGCCTGGAGGGTCTGCTCCGCCTCCTTCTGGGCCTTCCTCTGAGCCTCAGCGGTAAAGCGCTCGTCCGCGCGTCGGCGGTCGCGCATACGCTGGCTCGAGCCCGCCTTGTCGTCATCGCTGCTGCTATGTCGGCGCCGCTCTTCCTTCCTCGCCGACTCCTTTCTCTTCGTCGACACGCTACGGCTGTGTCGACGAGCCTCGCTCGCCGACCTCGCCGGCGTCTTCTGTCCGCCCTCCGTCTGGTCCATCGGTTCGTCAGTCCTGGCCTGCCTAGCAGTGCTAGCGGCTTTGTCGGCCTTCCTAGCGCTGCTAGCGGCTTTGTCGCCCGGCACGCCTGAAGAGGCTGCCCCCGGTGCTCCGGCGTCCGTCTTCTGCTGCGCGGTGCGCTGGCCTCGGCCGCGCACCGGCTTGCCGTCCTGCGGCTTCTCCGCTCTCGACTTCCGGTCCATCTCGACGTCGCCTCTCTCCGCGACCGCGACCTCGTCGCTCAGCGCGAAACGAGCGCAAAAAGCGCTAGCGCTGTTCGCAGCAGTGGAGCTGTCACTGCTCTCGCACCGCTCCTCAGCTCCGCCTTCGTCGGCTTCGTCGCGACGCCCGTGGGGCCCTCCGCGCTCGCCCACAGAGCTTCGCTCGGCCCAACGGCTGTCGAAAAACGGCTTGAACGGCTCGGTCGAGCTCTTCGCTTCCTCGTCGCCTAGAAGAGCGCACAGTTGAGCCGTTGACCACAGAATGGACGCGCCCGCGCCAGCAGATGTGGATGGGGCGGTGTTGTGCGCAGAAGCCAAGTACGCGTCGGCAGTGCTCGCTTGCGACCTAACGGTGCGCGCGGCAGCGTACGTATGGGCTGGCACACTCGGTGACTGCTGTCGACTGGTGGACAGCGGCTTCGCCTCCCCGGCCGCTCCTTGCCTCAAGGGCAAGGGAAGCAAACGCAACCGCTCCACGTGCACGTGATACGCCGGTTCGTCGTCCTGATGCTGAGGACGGATGAGGGCTCGTCCCTCTGGCGACAGGTCCAAAATCTCGTACGGTCCTCTGTACACGAGCGCCAGCTTCGTGTGCTCGCCCGGTTGTCGGCACATGACTGCGTCGCCAATGTGCAACCGCTCCTTCTTGTCGGCGTGCTTGTCGTGCGTCTTCTTCTGCTCCTTCTGCGCGTCGACGAGATTGCGCTTCGCCGTCTTCCAGATGAGCGCAATCTCGTGCGGCAATCGGTCGATCCAGTGTGGCATGTGCGCCACGAAAGGAGACACCGCTCTGCTGATTGCCTGCCTTGACGGCGTGTGCGGCGGCCGTCCAAACATGACCTCGTACGGCGTCATCAACATCGACGCGTGCGGCATCGCATTGTAGCAGTGTACAACGAGCCCGAGGATGTCGTACCAATCCTCTCCGGTCTCCTGCGCCATCTTGGCCAGCATGCCAAGCAACGTCCGGTGGCTGTTCTCGACCAACCCATCCGTCTGTGGGTGGTAAGCCGACGTGAACTTGGTGGAGACGCTCATGAGCTCGCACAAGCGCTTCACCAAGTGGGACGTGAATTGCACGCCTCGGTCCGACAAGATCTCCTCTGGAACGCCGGCGTTGCCGAAGAACGTGAGCAACGCCGCGGCTGTCTCGCCTGCCGTCTCCTTTCGCAACGGGATCACCCACAGGTACCGTGACAGGTAGTCCTTCAAGGACAAGACTGCCTTGTAGCCGTAGATCGACGGCGGGGTGATCTTCAGGATGTCCATCCCGACTCTCTGCATCGGCCGCTCCGGTGGCGCTATCGGCGCCAGTGGTGAGTGCACGGCCACCGTAGGCGGCTCCCACTGTGCACAAGTCGCGCAAGACTTGCACCACTTCATCACTTGCGTCGGCATGCCCGGCCAGTAGAACTCGCGCTGAAGGCGGTTCAGCATTTTGCGAGCTTTCATGTGGCCCTTCTGCTCGTGCCACTCTTTCAACAGCTCCGTTCGGTCGGCGGCCGGCACCACCTTGCAGTAGGTGCCGCGGCTCTCGTAGAACAGGACGCCGTCCAGCATGACAAATGGCATGCGCGCCATGACACGCTGGTCGTCCTCCGACTCCAGGTCCTTGATGATCGGGTTGAGTGTCATGTCAGCCAATTGTGACTGACGTGTGGCGTGCAAATCGTTTGCGACCTCGGTCGGCAAACCGCTCAGTCCGTCATCCCCGCTCGCCACGTTGCGTCCTGCGCGCTCTTCGTCTCCGCGCGCAGCCGGAAATCGTCTCTCGCTCGGCTCCGTCGTCGGTGTCGCTGACGTCAGCGAAAGTGGGTCAGTCGTGGCTCCCATTGTCGTCGTCGGCCGCGCGGAGGGCGTGGCCTCGTCTCCGCAGCGCCGCTCGTTGATTGGCGCCGTCGCTGACGCTGCCTCAAAGGGCACTGGTTCCAGCGACGCGCTTGCTGCGCCGACTTGCGTCCGCTTCGTCTGCATCCTCGTGTCGGCAAACAGCGCCTGCCGTCTCGTCTGCACGGCCGCGACCGCCATCTCGTCTCCGCTCCTTAGGCGCGTGTCGCCTAGATCGGGCAGCAACGGCTGCAGATCCTCGTGCATGCGCGACAGTGCGTCGGCTGCCTGGTTCTCCACTCCCTTGCGGTGAACGAAGATCGGCTGATACGCATCGATATCGATCGCCCAGCGTGCCAGCTTCGAAGCGGGCCGTCGCATGCGCATGATGTACTTCAGCGCCGAATGATCGGTGTGCACGTACAGCTTCGCCGTCGTGGTGCGGCTCGGCCATACGTACGAATCGAAGTGCTGGAGGGCGTACAGTACACCCAAGCACTCGAGTTTCGACGGTGAGTACCGCGACTCATAGTCGTTCAGGCCGCGACTTGCGTAGGGAATCGGATGCAGCAGGCCATCTTTCTCGTCGACCTGCGCCAGCACAGCTCCCAGGCCTTTCGCACTCGCGTCCGTGATCACGTGCCAGTCTGCGCCATACGACGGGTAGGCCAGAACTGGTGGCGTCGTCAACGCCAGCTTGAGGCGTTCGAATGCCTCTTGTTGCTGCGGTCCCCACGCGAACGTCGCCGTCACGCCCATGACCTTGGTCAGCGGGGCTGCCTCTCGCGCAAAGTTCGGCACGAACTTGCGGAAGAAGGAGCAAAGTCCGTAGAAGCTGCGGACTTGCTTGCTTGTTGTGGGGACAGGGTAGTGTCGCACCACGTCGATCCGGCTCGGGTTGGGCCGCACGCCAGCCATCGAGACTTCGTGTCCCAAGAAGATCACGCGCTCGTACGCGAACTCGCACTTGTCCGGGCGGACCTTGAGTCCGTTGTCGTACAGCCGTTGCAAGACTGCGTGCACCTTCTCCAAGTGCTCGTCGAAGTCTGCGCTACTGATCAGCACGTCGTCGATATACGAGAAGACGTTCTCGTTATCGATCAAGCCCTCCAGCACCTTGTTGATGATCCGCTGGAACAGGGCTGGGGCAGTCTTCAGGCCCATCGGCAGGCGCGTGAAGTGGTAGCTGCCCTTGTGCGTCCCAAACGTCGTCTTGGCCCTCGACTCGCGGTTCAACTTCAACTGGAAGAACGACTGTTTCAAGTCGATCGTCATGAAGTAACGGCAAGGGGCTGCTCCGGGTCCCAATCGTGTTCGGCCACACCGTTCCACCAAGTCGTCCAGCCGTGGCAACGGGTGCGAGTAGTCCTTCACGAGTCTGTTCAGAGCTCGGTAGTCGACTACTATCCTCACTCCACCGTCCTTCTTGGCTACGGGCAAGAAGTTGAAGGACCAGTCCGAGTCCTTGTCCTCAGCGAGGATGCCCAGGTCCACCATGCGCTGGATGGCCTTGTCGACGGCTGTCCGCTCCGATAATCGCGATCGCCGCAATGGTTCTCGAATGGGCTTCGCGTCGCCCATCTCGATGTTCATCTCCTCGTGCGGGTAGCAGCCGAACTCGTCCTCCGTGACCGCGAACGCCGCGTGGTTGTCGAGCAATGTCGACAACAACCGGTCGCGTTGCTGCTCCGTCAGCTGCTTTCCCGTCTCGCAAAGCGCAATGAGCTGCATGCGTCGTGCCGAGCTAAGGTTAGCTACCGACACCGTCGAAGCGCTAGCCGTCGTCGTTGCTAGCCGTGCAATGCGTGCGCGCATGTCGTCTTTCGGCTCCTTCGGCTCGTCGTCGCCCTCCTCACAAAACGGCTCGTCGGCATCCGGTCCGCAGCATGCACAAAGCCCCGCGGCTGCGCAAAGCAAATTGCCTGTCACTTGCCTCTCCAGCCTTGCAGCGGCCTCCTCGATCGGCAGCACCTCCACCACTTCCAAGTGGCCCACGTACTGGTGCTGGCGTTCCATGCAAAAGGTAGCCAGGGGCTCTGGGATGTGAAACGTGCCATCGTCATTGACGTGGACGCAAGACTCCAACATCTCAGAGGACCTGGTTAACTTTGGCGATGGGACGAACATGTGCTGTGCGGCTCCATTTCGGACAAAACCTTCGGCTCGGAGCGTCAACAGACGTGACTGCCTCCTTTCCTCTCCGCTCAACTGACTGCCCGCCTCGTCGGCGTCGTCAATGAGCGCCGTCGCGTCGAGCGGCGGCCACACCGGCACGGTGCCGTCTGACTGCTCGTCGGGAATCCGCGGCCAAATTTCGTCGGCCGTTGGCGTGACGCGTTGGAGCGTGCACGCAAAGATCGTCTCGCCGTCGGGTGAGGGCTCTTTCTCCCTCTCTGCCACCGCCGCAATCGTCTCCTTCACCGCAAAGGTGTCGGGCGGCGTGCGCTGGCCGAATCGGTCTGCCAGCTCAGCTCCCAGCGTCGTCCGTTCGAATGCGGGCGTCGTTTGCGTCCTCAAGACGGCCAAGTGCGCCATGCGCATCTCGCCAGCCGTCGCGCAATTTTCCGCGCTCGCGCTAATCGGTTCGCTCCGCTGCTCGCTTTGATGCGGCGCCGACAGAGGTTCGCAGCCTCGTTTGTCGATCGCCTGCGTGCGTCGCTCGTTCGTGTCGTTGTGCAGCGCCGACGGGATTGCGCAGCTCCCTTTGTCGGTCGCCTGTGTTGGCGTCGTCGCGGTGCTCGAGGTCGGCAGAACGGTCGCCGCCTGCGCGGGCAGATTCTCCGCTGCCGCCGTCGATTCGATGCGCCAAGGCGTGTCCGCGGCGGACAGCCCTTTCGACACGTCGACTCGCTGTCGCTCGGCCAAATCGAGGACCCGCAGTCCATGGCGCGACACGAGCTCGTACTTCAGCCGGTACAGTGCCCACGTGCCCACTATCGCATCATAGGGGGGTGGCAGATGCTGAACCACCGTCACTGGGCACACAATCTCGGTTGGCGTCGGGTCTCCGTCTTCTAGTCGCACTTTCGCCGCAAAACGACCCACCACCTGTAGTGGCGAGCCGTCTGCCTGTACGACGCCGTTGCCAGCATTCAGCGGGTGCAGCTGGCCTTGAATCTGCTCCGTCGTCCAGCCGGGAAAAATCAGTGACAATGACGTCACAGCTACGGCAACGGCTACCGTAGCTCCCGTGTCGAGCAAAGCCGGCAATCGACAAACACCGTTCAGCCACAGATAGGCTGACGGCGCTACTCCCTGCTCCACTTGTCCGATCGTCAGCTCGCTCGTGCTCGGCGGCGCCGCGTTTCCTAGCGCCGTAGCGCACGAGAAGGAAACCAACGGGCCCAATTTCGACGTCGATCCGCTTGTCTCGTGAGGCAACGTCACGATGGGAGTCGTCGTCGCGCGCACTCCCTGTGTACTGTTGTACACTGTCATCGGCGTCGGCGTCGCAGAAACAGTCTGTGCAAACGGCTGCTGCACTGGCTGTTGTATCGGCTGCTGCTGCATCGGCGTTGTCGGCGGCGCCTCGATTGCCAAATACGACTGCGGAGGCGACTGTGCAAAGTGCCTGTCATATCGAACTGAGAAGTTCGGGTTTGGCCAGTCTTGACGCTGCATGTACCGAACTCCGCCTCCAGCGCCGCGCGGTGGCAGGCCCTGAGGGTGGAATTTGTACAACTGCGGGCACTGCGACTTCCAGTGCTCTCCCTGACAGATCGGGCAGGGATTTCTCGGCGTGCTCGATGCAGGATCCGGTCCAGCTCCTCGTCCGCGAAAGGTGCGCGTGGCGCGCCCTCGTCCGCCAAACTGACCACCACCTCTCCCTCGGCCAGAGAATTGAGGTGTGTCAGCGCGCCTATTCGTCGTCGGCGCCTCGCTCGTCACGCTCTCGGCTCCTGCGCGCGTCTGCTGCCCGCCGCGCGACTTCCCGGTCGACGGGGTCGTCGCCTGCGTGTCGCCCTGGAGCGTCCGGTAAACCTGACGACGCTGCTGCTCAGAGCGCAACCACGCAATCTTGTCGTTGAATGTGCCGGTGACCAGGTCGATGAGCCTCGCGTCTTCTTCCGGCAGCTGCTGCTTGATCCTGATCATCAGCATCTCCTCGCGCAAGCTCATCGAAGCCTCTGGCATTGCCAAGGACAGTTCGCGCAACGATCGAGCCACGAACTCAGTGATCGTCTCCTTGGTCTGGTCCCACTTCTGGTAGAGGTAGGCTGCTGCATAGTACGGCGCCTGCAGCTGTTGATCAAATTGCTTGACCAACGCCTCTCGGAACTTCGCGAACGTCATCTCGCGAATCGGCGTCTCCCTCAATCGGTCGTGGGCGAAATCGCTGGCTAGCCCTTCCAAGAAGGGCATCGTCGCCTGCACCCAGTTCTCCGGCGGCATGCTGCACGAGGTCAGGTACAATTCGAAATCCCTGAACCATCGCCGCACGTCCATGCCCTTCGCAGCTCCACTGAACGGCTTCGGTCGAGGCGGGTCGTACTTCGTACGTCCCGTCGCACTGGCTGTAGAAGCAGCTCCATCGGTCGTCGGCATCAAGCCTGCTCCACTAGCCACCTGCGCATCTTCGCTGCGCGAACTCGTTGCCGGTTGCAAGGCCATCGTCGGTCCAGGCGCGTACGCCGGCACGGTGGACGCAGTGGCGCCTGCCACGTGCGCGCCCGCCTGCCTCACGGTCTCCGCCGCCGTCAAAGGGTCGGGCGGCCAGCCCAAGGGCGCCGCGAGCCCTTCCTGCGCCTGCAGCGCCTGCAGCTGCGCGTCAGTCTGACGCTGGAGCAGCTCCATCTGTTGCCGCTGCTCGAGAAGCCGCTGCACTTCGAGTCGACGAGCGTCCGTCGCGCTCTGCGTCGTCACGGGTCCGTACTGCTGCATGCCGGCCATCGGCAAAATCGTCTGCTCCACCGGCACCTCAGCCTGCGCCTGCGCTAGAGGTGCCGTCGATCGGCCGTCCTCCTCAGCGCGCCGCCTCGGCGGCTCTGTGTCGACGGCGCTCGCTCTCAGCTCCGACGGTCCGTCGTACACGCTGTGCCCTCGAGCCAGCTGAGACAGGACCTCCTCGATCTGACGCAATCGCGCGTCGGCATGAGCGTCTCGCTCTGCCATCACCTCGTTGATGTTGGTGCGCAACTGCTCGACAGTGACGGCGCCACCAAGATCAAAATCGGACGCGTGAGAACGCGTGAGCGACCGTCCGCTCTCGTTGCGGCGCCTCGGCTGTCGTCCGCGCTCGCTCTCAAGCACGGTAGGTGTCGATCTCCTTGATTCAGCTCCCGACGGCTGACGCTGCCGTTCTCTGCGCCGTCGGCCGTCGTCACGGTCCCGACTGTGGCGCCGTCCTCTTCTGGACGTCGTCGAGTGAGAGTCCGCTCGCTCTCGACTCGCCAAGACGACACAGGGCCTCGTCTGCTGCAACAGCTCCTGCGTTCGCTGCGTCGTCGGCGCCTCGGCGCGCCGTCCACTGGCCATTCGTCCGGCCAACTGATCCTCGTCAGTCGCGACCTCCTCCGCCGGCGGCGCCGCGGCGCGCCTCTTGCCCTGCTCCGTCGCTCGCTGCGCCCGGCGCGCAATAGATGCGGCCTGCCGACGCAACGCAGTATCATAGTGCTTCTCGCACATCTGATACGTCTCCAGTCGCTCCTTCCTCGATTCGGCGATCTTCTTCGTCTGGAGACAGGAGTGACGCAGCTTCTGATCACACTCCTCGCGCTCGTCACCGGGACAAGCCGACCACGAATCGAATGTCGACCACGCGTGGCGCGAACCGCACACGAGACATGGGACATTGATCACAGGGCCTTTCGGTCGCTTGTCGTTGCTTGCATCATCAGCTCCGTCGTCCGCGCCATCGTCGACATCGTCGTCGACGTCGTCAGCGCCACGGCCGTCTCTGGTGCTGCCCTTCGCGGGCCTCCGCACACCAGCGCCGTCTCCTCCGCCCTTCGCAGGCCTCCGCACGCCGTCGTCTCCGTCGTTGCCGGCGCTGACGCCGCCCTTAGGCTTGTGGCCGTCAGCGCCGCCGCGCTTGCTCTTCGCAGGCAAACGCGCGGCGTCGGCTCCTCTGCCGACATCGCCCTTCGCAGACTCCCGGCTCTCCGCTCCGTCGACACCGCTCCTCGTGGCTTTTCGCCTGTCGACTCTCCCGTCGACACCGCCACGCAAGGGCGCCTGCTCGCCGTCGGCTCTTCCGCCGACTCCGCCGCCCTCCAAGGGCCTTCGACTGCTGCTCCCGGTGTCAGAGGCCGACCGCGCTTTCGGTGCGCGGCCTCCACCTCCCGTCCGACTTCGAGTCAGGACCGACGCGTCCGTGCGTCCCGCGGCCGACGTGCCGCCGCCCTGCGCGGGCGACGACGACGCCTCCGCCTCTCCCAGCTGCGCCCGCTCTCCGCTATCCGCTCCGCGCAACGGCGACTGCTCGGCGTCGCTGAAGTCGCCGTCGCCGTCCGACCGACCGCCCGCGCCGTCGCCCGGCGCCGACAGTCGCTGCTCGCCGTCGTCCGACATCGCCTCTCGCCATGGCCTCCACCTGAGGCGCTCGCTACCCGGCCCGGCTGTACGGTGGCTAAAACGAGTAGGCCTCCCCCGGTCGACAGAGCGCCTACGTACACCTCGCGCGTGCGAGAAGCCGAAACTTGCCGCCTCTGGCTACCGCTACGCTGCTCGTCCGTCCTTTGGCTAGCACACTGAAATCCGCGCGCGTTCCTGCAATTCGAATTCGCCCCAGGGAGCGTTGTCTCCCCACGGTGGCGAGAGACGATGAGACGCAGCGACGCAACGACACGGTGCAACGCAAAACTTCCCTTCGCCGCCGCAAGAGCCGACGTCGCTTTCGCCTGTCGCGACGCGCTTGTGCCGACGCTGCTTCGCCTGTCGCAGCGCGCTGAGTGGGCAGGTGTCGGGGTATAAGTCATCCCCAGGCTAACTCATCCCCCGGTTAACTTATCCCGGAATAAGTCATCCGGGCGGGTGACTTATTCCCCAAAACGTGTGGGCTATGTCATCCCCCCAGCGGGCCAATTAAACCCCCCCGGGCGGATGAAGTTGCATTAGGCGAGGCGACGGGTGACGCGTGTTTAGAGTTGGGCGCGTATTTTTTCAAATGTATTTTTTCAAAAAAATACACGTATTTTTTTGAAAAAATACATCGCCGCCTGTATCTTATTTTAAAAAAGTACGGTCGTAGTCGTAAGCGTAAGGTCATAGTCGTAAATCGGAGTCGTAATCCTGTATTTCGTTGGATCAACCTGGTATATAAGAAAACATTTGTTGTTAGTACTCAATGTACCCTACATTGAAGAGCATATGTGACTTGTGTGGGTGGGTACAATTACCACAAGACGATTTGTTTTACATCATATATTCTTACGACGCTTAGATTTCGTTTACGGTAGGTTTTGGACGTAGCAGACGCACACCCAACAATTTGGTTCTGCTAGCTTTTGCTATTGCTAGCTCCTCTACGCGTCCTCAATCTCTGCGTCGCGCCCTGCGTCGCGTTCTTTGTTTGGTGCGTGCCCCATTGCTGACTTTGTTGGATGCCACATCTCCTGGTCGCCATTACTCCACTTACGCACTACTCACCCACACACCCACATACACTGTACGTATGCGCACACACCCCTACACGTCCACTTGCGTGCTTGCGCTGTTTTACAGCGTTCGACCTACTTTATGTACCGATTTCTAAGCTTTGGGCACTTCGCTGATGGCTTGCTAGGATGTATGATGCATGTACATACGTACTCTAAAAAAATACAAAAGATACGTATTTTTTAAAAAAAATACCGTATTTTTTTAAAAAAATACGTCGGTCCAAAGTCAAAACGTATTTTTCCCAACTCTACGCGTGTTTAGTTGGCATCAACGCAAATGTAACAGCAGTTGTGGTGCCTGATTAGATGACACTTGATAAGATGTAAACACAGAAAATACGTACCTATGCAACTAAAATCCGCCTAATTCGTACGGCATCTGAGTTTTCAAGATTTTTTCCTACGAATGTGGACGTGTAATGCAAGAGCAAGATAATGCAAGAAGAGTATCGAAATGACGCAGAAGAGCAATATCCCAGCGAGAAACGCAAAAGTTGTGCTGTGGTCGGAATTGACACCACTGATGAAAAGTGCAACGCACGTGGACAGCCTTTAGGCAGACAGTTTGCATTCCTTGTGGGAAGCAGCGCTCGCCGTGTTCGGCGCTGCCGCTGCTGTGTAGTCTAGTCGCTGTGTTTCCTGATCGCTGCTGTGTATCTGCTCGCCTCGCACGAATAACCCCAACAACCACGACCCTCAGAGAGAGTTTCTAGCTATCCGTGCCAGCGCCAAGGTACACTCGTCCTTCGGGGAAATGGTGAGCGTGTGAAATGCATACTAGGTAGCTGAAACCAAATGGATACGAGTACGGCCGTTACGCCGTTTCCAATGCCTTCGAACTCGTCAGCAGCATCAGTGTCGAACACTTGAGCTCAATTCGCTTCGACCAAACGTAGCCCTCAGCCGGTAGTGGCGGATCCAGAAAATCTGACGAGGTGCACGATCACACGGGCCTTGGTTGGGAACAAAGCAATAGAGGCGTCACAGACGAGCAGCCCCAATTCCACTACATTCCATGGGAGCCGTCGATGCAGCCGACTTACATGTACTTAGCGTTATCTTATTTACTTAGCCATCAGCCGTTATACCTAGCATATCGGCCGTTTTACTTCAGCAGATTTATACTTAGCAATGCAGCCAAAATTTGCTGAGCAAATGCGCATCATTTACTTAGCAAACAATTCAATGCATTGCGCAACCCATAGGAAGTCTGCCTCTGCAAGTGGAACGTCCTCATGACTTTTAAGATGGGGGATACATTGGCCCGGCTGGGGGATAAGTTATTCCGGACAAATGGCGGAATAAGTCATCCGGGGGATGACTTATTCTGGGGGATGACTTATTTCGTGACACCGGCCGCCTCTGCTCTGCTTTGCTTTCAGCGTCCGTCTGTGCCACGAGCTGCGGCCGTGGTTTCACTGCGCCGACATCGGCTCGCTCCTCAGCGCCGGCGTCGAGTTGGAGTCGATCGAAGAGGGGCCCACGGAGCCGGCCGTCGTCGAGCTGAGCCTCTGCAAGTCGGCGGCCACGGAGGAGGCGTCCCACGAGCTCAGCTTCGCCACCACCCTCGTGGGCGGTCTTGAGACCGGCGGAGTCGTCTGCACCGCCAGCAGTGCCGGGTCGACCGCGCGTCTGGTAACTCTGTTGGACGAAGCGTGAGTGTGAGCTGTCTTCAAACGGTGGCCGTCTTTGGTAGGTTGGAACGTCGACGCCCATTGTTGACGAGGAGGAGGAGGCGGAGGAGGGCGAGCAGCGGACGACGCGCGTCGATGGTTCCGCGGTCAAGATGGCGATGGATACGCTTGCAGTTGGAGTGAAGGCGAAGCCGCAGCTCGCGTCGGCGCAGGAGCAGCAGCCGTTGTCGAAGAAGCAGGGACAGCCGCCGCGAGTGCTCCGTACGACTGATTGTCTGCCGACGATGCTCTCCGTCGGTCGTCTCGTACGTCGTCGCGCTGCTTGCAGCGCCTTCCATGCGAAAGCCGCTCGTCGGCGCGGCTCCGCTTCGAGCAAGAGCGCAAGTGGAGTCGGTCGACGACGACGAGCCGTGCGCTGTCGACATTCGAGAGCTCGTCTGTACGCCGTCTCGTCTCTAGACCGTCTTGCTTGCGCCGCCGCTTTCATCGCTGGCGAAGCTTCCTTTCAGTCCGCAGCAGCGAAGGGCACGAGGCGGCCAGCTCGGAGGGGGCCGCTAGCTCGCCGGCACGATTCTGTGCGCTTCCAACCGTACGACCTCTTTTGCGATCGTGCATGGAACTTCCATGTTAAGGTCCGATGTGGGCAGCGAATGGTCGAATCGAGTCGCGTCCACGGTCCATGATCCACTTCGGTCGCGGACTCTCGCTGACCGCTGACAAAGGTGCTGTGGCTGGCTGGCTGGCTCGCTGGCTACAATGGCCAGTTGGCAGCTCTCAACGGTCGCGGCGTTCTTTCAGCGAAACTCAAGGAGAAGCGGCGCGAGTTCTTCCGCATGCTCGCCGAGGACGGGGACCCGGACTTCTGCTGGTGATGTCCCAGCCCGCTTTGCCTCCAGCTTCGTCTCTCTAGCTAGCTTCGGCGCTGCTGATCTTTCAGTTGTCGAGTCCTCGTTCGTTCCCTGTATCGTATCTTCCATTCCTACTCCCCGCGGTGTCGCTGTTTTGTCCACGGCGACGGCGACGTAGTCTCGGTGCGCCCAGTGTTGCGGTCGGTCTCTTATGGTGACTGCCTAGTGTTGGGATCACTTCTGATTGGTTCCACGTGAACGGTTCGATCGCCAGTCAACGCACACTTTTAGAAGTAAATTTCTTTTATTAAACCTCAAAAGACACAACTCGACAGGACTCTCTGAGATAATAGAATAAAGGGTAGATCAGAATGTCATGTATCTAGGGGCGCTTCCGGTAAATTCCTTGTAATTCTTCTAACAGCTCGGCTCCACTCCAACACGCCCCGGATTTTGAGAAGAGATGCAGCAGTTGAACTTCGGTAAGAGCTTCTTCTGCTCGCCACGCCATATCCTCGACTGATCCGCCTTGCTCTCGAATACGATCGCCCCTTGAAAGGTTCCTGAAACAACTCCGTTGCTGCTGTCGTTCGTCCGAGCCAGGTCGATACACGTTGTCGTCCGTCGTAGTTCCTGAAAGACCCTTAAAGCGATGATGCCAGCGCCGGTAGTATGCGTCTTGTGGAGAGGATGTCTTGGCCACTCTGCGCTGCGCGATCTTCGACTTGATACTTCTGTCCACGGGTTGTTGCCTTTCGCCAGCCGCCGTCTTCATCCTTGACTTCTGTGACGCTCCCAACTTGACGTGTCGACTCGCGCCATTTTCTCGAAATCCCAGCGCGTTTTCATCGACTTCTTCGCGCCGTAGCCTCCACTGCTCGTCCTTGAATCCGTCCACGATCTTCTGAGGTTTCGAATCTGCAACAGCGACGCGTCCTCTCTCGTCGGGCAAGACTTCGGCGCGTTGTCTGTCGTTGACCTGAAAACTGAAGTTTGAAAAACCCTGAGTACTACACTCCTTGGGACACTCCTTGGGACTTCCCCACCCGCGGCGCTGAAAAAACGTCTCATCTGTATAACCCAAAACATTCACGCTGTCTCCCTTCTCTACAACCTTGGTCGTTGTCTGTTCTTTCACTACCATTTTAGATGTCACTTGTGACAAAGCTTGTACTGGAATCTTTAATAATGGTACTTCCGATCCATCAGGATAAGTTAATTTAATTCCCACAATCTCCAATAAATCGGTGCCTACCAAAATGTCCGGCTTCAAATTTGGCAGCACTATGGCCCACATTTTGAAACGCCTTCCTTTTCTGTGCCCTTTCAAGAAAATTTCACCTGCACTAAAGTGTTTGCCATCCACACCGTTTATCTGTGACACTGCGTGAGGACGATAGAATGCCTCCCAAACCTCTGGGTATTTTGATTTATAAAAATTCACTAAAGCATCTTTCATCTTCTCGTTCACGCAAGTGCGTGAAGCACCCGTGTCTGCAATAGCATAAAGACCAGAATTCCTTGAAGTCAACACGATCCGATGCACCAAAATATTTTCACTTCTGGGATAATCGATAAATATCGATATGGGTAGGTCGGATCACTTTGGCCAAAACACAAAAGTTGACCGCCTGCACGTGCAGATCATTTTGATTCTTTACACTGCTATGCTCCGACGAACCAATATGGCTTTGCAGAAGTGCACGCACGCACGCACACTGTCAAACGGGCTGCTTCGCAAGAAACTTGATGTGGGTAGGTCGGATCACTTTGGCCAAAACACAAAAGTTGACCGCCTGCACGTGCAGATCATTTTGATTCTTTACACTGCTATGCTCCGACGAACCAATATGGCTTTGCAGAAGTGCACGCACGCATGCACACTGTCAAACGGGCTGCTTCGCAAGAAACTTGATGTGGGTAGGTCCGATCACTTCGGCTAAAACACGAAAGTTGACCGCCTGCACGTGTAGATCATTTTGATTCTTTACACCACTACGCTCCGACGAACCAATATGGCACTGCAGAAGTGCACGCGCGCACGCACACCATCAAATGCACGCATGCACATAATGTACATAGCACCTATGTACAATGCATCGTCATTACCGTATTTTGCATGCAGCTATTGACCCCCCCCCCCCAAAAAAAAAACGTCTCGGTGTCGAGCGGATTCGATCGCGCCATCGTACGCGCATGTACGTCGAGCCATTCGCGAGTTGCTTTGCATTTCTTTATCAGGGTGTACGCGTCAGCGTACAACCCTAATATGTGACCACTTCTCAATGCGGGTTTTTGAAATTTCGATCGCCTATAACTTTTGATTGCCGGAACCGATTTCGACGCGTTATGGCGCAAATGAACCGCCTTCTTCTGGGGCATCGAATGCGCCATAACGCGTTTCCTTGCTTTACTGTAAGGGGTCAATACCTCCGAAAATTTCACGTTTTTTTCGAGGTTTTTCGTGCGCCATTCTCGAACGTCTTATGCTATTGGAATGAAACTTGCCAGACATTGGCGACTCATATCGGGTCTTAAAAACCTAAATGGGTTCCTTTGTGAGCGTTTCCTATCTCGAGATAATGTCAATAGTATGGTCGATTTTGGCAACTTTTTGAAATCATGTCAAGGTTTTTCGTGTTTTCCTACTGGACGAACATCACCTTCTAACGCGCTATCTAACGCGCTATAGCACGTATGCATACTCGGTCGCAGTACAGAGATATGCCCCAAACTGTTTGAAAGCAAAAATCAAAACACGTCATTTTGTTTTGAAACTGCACAGGCGTATACAACTCACATTTTTAGAAAGAAAAGCTTCTGAAGTGATTTGTGCTAGGTGCTGTTAATCTTGAGTTATGGTTTACTTTATGAGTCAGTACTTGGCACAGTGGGTTTGTCTGTCAGTGCTTTGGCGCGATCCATAAGACATCAGACTACCGATCGAGAGGTCGCCGGTTCGACTCCCGATGGCGGCTTTGCTTTTGCATGTGTCCCTGGCAAGAGGGATAACGACTTGTTGCCCCACCCTTCCACTTTGGTCTTTTCTAGGTTCTGCCGATTTTTTTTTTTGATTTTTCGAACTTGTGGAAAGTTTGAAAAGCATGCGCGCGTGCATGCATACATGCGTGCGTGCGTGCGTGCCTGCATTGGTTTTACGTATCAATGTGTGTCTTACGAAAAAACACTGTATTAAGGAAAAATTTGCAGGTGGCTGCAAAAAAAGGTGAATATGTGACGCTATTTTGTTAAAGTCCAGTTTGAAAAAGAGGGGTATTAGTTAAGGCATGCCTCATTGGTGTATAGCCACCTACACTTTGCAGCTGATCAACTTCAGTTTGAACAAACCGTGTATAAAAAACTGAACCAAACGCAGCAACACGTCACATATTCGGCATTTTTTGTGCGAGCCATTCTCATTCAGCCAAAACGCAACAGCAATCCTTTCACATCTCATCTCTCTCAGACAACGCGTTGCCATTGGCCATTACCATGGACCTGGCACAGCCAAATTTCCTGGTTAAATAATCGGCACCCTGCTAACATTTGTGACATGTGGGTTGCCACTACACTTACAGTCATGTGCATGCATACATACTGAACTGACTCCATTCATCATTCCCCTTTTGGCATTTCAACCAATGATGAACTGCTTCTACAACGTTTGCGTTGTGCAATGCACCATTTTACATCTTGTGAGTGCTTACATGTGTGCATGCGTGCATGCGTGCCTGCGCACGTGCGCCTGCATCGTGTTTCATGTGCAAGATCATGGGGTCGTTCCTGCCTGTCTCGCAACCATGTGGCATTCAGTCATGCAGCATATGTGTTCCAGTCTAGTTACGTCCAAAAAATTGCCACGGCACCTTCCTATGCACAAAAAAATTAAAATTAATTGGGAGTGGGAAAATATGGCTGCGAACACAAAAAATGCCGAATATGTGACGTGTTGCTGCGTTTGGTTCAGTTTTTTATACACGGTTTGTTCAAACTGAAGTTGATCAGCTGCAAAGGGTAGGTGGCTATACACCAATGAGGCATGCCTTAATTAATACCCCTCTTTTTCAAACTGGACTTTAACAAAATAGCATCACATATTCACCTTTTTTTGCAGCCACCTGCAAATTTTTCCTTAATGGTACTTCTGATCCATCAGGATAAGTTAATTTAATTCCCACAAGCTCCAATAAATCGGTACCTACCAAAATGTCCGGCTTCAAATTTGGCAACACTATGGCCCACATTTTGAAACGCCTTCCTTTTCTGTGCCCTTTCAAGAAAATTTCACCTGCACTAAAGTGTTTGCCATCCACACCGTTTATCTGTGACACTGCGTGAGGACGATAGAATGCCTCCCAAACCTCTGGGTATTTTGATTTATAAAAATTCACTAAAGCATCTTTCATCTTCCTCGGTCTTACTCATAACAGCCACCTGGGATCTGTTGTCAATTTTTTGATTTGACCGATACTGTCGCCGGTTCTCCTGAATTTTTCTCGTCTCATTAGACATAATGTCATTACTATTGAACCGCACCTCGTTACCTATGCCAACAAACGGTATTGAAACTGATTCATCGTGCCTTATGTCATTTACAGTTTGAACATTCGACTTACTGCAATTTTTGGCCACGTGCCCGACTACTCCACAATTGAAACAGGTCAATGCGTTCACTGCATTGTTCCTCACATTTGACGGCTCATTCCGCCAATTGGGATTTTCTTGTTGAGGTATATTTGGAGCTCTGTTCTGCCAACGATTGACATTTGGTGGGCCATTTCGCCAATTGGGGTTATTCCCAGGCTGTTGAGGCATATTCGGAGGTTTGTTCTGCCAACGAAAATTATCCGTGGGATTATTCCCAAACTGTTGAGGCATATTCTGAGGTCTATTTTGCCAACCAAAATTGCGCATCACTGGTTGATTGAAATTCTGAATTTGGCGATTCTGAATAGGCTGACGCACATTTCTGTCCAATCTGTTGTTTGCCATCGCACCCTGTGTCATATTGATGGTTTGTTCCTTTTGTAATGCCTTGGAGGTAACATTATTCCAAGTAAAATCTTGTGTTGACACATCTGGTCTAAATCTTTCACTCATATTGGTATAGAAAAAGTATGCCCTCAAACAATCCGCCACTTCAAGTTCATCCAAATTCAATTCCGCAAATTTCTTACTAGAGGATGTGATGTACTCTTGCACTGTTTGAGAGTGTTGTTCCCACGTCAACCATGCCCTAATTCGTTGAGATAATGGACGTTTGTCCACAAAATGCTGTGAAAATGTTTCACATAAACGGGTATAATCGTTTTGAATTTCAGCCGAAAGTGCGAAAAAGTGATAATGCGTCGCCACAAAAAGACATGACCATGTATCTACATTTCATTTCCTCTGGGTATGTCCGTACTGCCCAATCAAAAGTAAACAACCAATCGTCAAAAGAAATAGTGCCTTTACCGTCAAAACTCTTCACTTTTGGATCTGGATAATCCCTCAAATTTATGTGGCCATTTTCATGTCCATTACCATTTCCGTTCCCATTTCCATTAGTGTGTTCATTCTGTGTAAGATTCTGTAAAAGCGCCGTCTGCATTTGCATCTGTTGTTGCAATTGTTGTTGTATTTGTTGCTGCTGTTGCTGTTGCTGTTGTTGTTGTGCCTCAGTCTGTTGTCTTTGAGCTTCTATTAAGAGTAATGTTTGTTGTCGCTGATCCTCTGCCCGTCGTTCCTGCAACTCGATCTGTGCGTCTAATCGCTGTTGTTGCATCTCACTCTGCGTCTGCATTTGCCTTGCTAATAGAGAAAAATAATCCAACGTACCATCGCCTTCCGGTTGTCCATCTCCATCTACAGACTGTTTGTCGCGCGAACGACTACGACTCTGACTGTTGTGATGTTTTTGTTTGTTGTGTTTGTTTTTTGGGTGTTTTTTTGTTTTGTTTTGTGTTTGTTTTGTGTTTGTTTTGTTTTTGTTGTTGTTTTGTTGTTGTTTTTTTTGTTGTTGTGTTGTTTTGTTTTTTTGGTTTTTCTGTTTGGTGTTTGTTTTTTTTTGTGTTTCTTGTTGTTGTTGTTTGGTTTTTTGTTTTTGATTTGGTGGTTTTTGGGGTTGTTTGGGGGGTGCTTTGGGGGGTTGCTTTGGGGGGTTGTGTGGTTTTGTGTGTTTGTGGTATTGTTTTTTTTTTCTCTTTGTTTTTTCTTATTATATTTGAGGTGGGGTTGCGTTGTTGTGTGTGTGTTTGGTGCTGTTTGTTCTGTCGCTCTTTGGCGTCTCGTGAGGATTCGCTTGTCGCTTCGCGCTTTTGGGTTGGGGGGGGTTCTCGTTGGGTTTGGGGGGGTCTCGTTGGGTTTGGGGGGGTCTCGTTGGGTTTGGAGGGTGTCGCGCGCTCGTTGGTGGGTTGGGGGGCTTTGTTGGTTGGGGTGTCTCGAGGGGTCTCGTGGGGCTTGTGATGGTTGTTTGGTTTCTTTGTGGGTTTGTCGGTTGTTGGTTGTCGGTGTTTTAGGTATTTCTTTTATTATAAGATCGAGGTCTCTGAGATTAGAATAGGGTGATAGTGTTGTTCTGGGGTGTTGGTATTTTGTTTTTCTGTCGGCTCTCCCTGTGGTTGGCTGGGTGTTTGGAGGTCGAGTGGTGCTCGGGGGGCGGTGGGGAGTTGGTGGGGCGCCGGCTCGTGTGGCTACATCGGATGGGTCGAGGGGCTGTGTCTCTATTGGTGTCGGTTCCTTTTGATGGGGGGCGTGTGGATATTTTGCTATATGGGCATTGATGGTTTGGTTGCTTCAAATGTGGTGGTCTTGGGGCTGATGCGTTGCTGTCGTCGTGTTGTCGTTCCGCTGCGACGAGGGAGCTTCTGCTGGGCGAGCTGCGGGTTTTGCTGGGTCTGCTGGCTCGCTGTCGGGGAGGGGGACTGTGGTTTCGCGTGGGCTGTGAGGCGAGTGGTCTGTGTTCTCACGCGCGAGGGTTCCGCTTCTGTCGCTGCGTCTCCGGGCCTTGGGGGCGGCTCGCGCGGCTCGAGCGTGCGGGCTGCTCTGTGCGGCGAGAGACCATGGCAGAGTGTGGTGGCGGGCGAGCGCCTTGCTGCTAGTATCCGGCTATTATATATGCTCTGCGCCTGCTCCGTTTTGTTGGCGCCCAGATTGCAGATTCGCGTTTCGCCGATTCGCCCGTCCGGGTGGGTGTTCTGGCCGGCGTTTGGATGCGTTCGATTGGGTCGGTAGCTGCTTCGTCGGGGTTCTTCGGGCGGCGCTGAGAGTGAAAAGAACGCTTTCGATACATGCATTTCGGCTTTACTTCGGTATTTACATAATCTTCGCTATTGCCTCATTGCTCGCTCTCGCTGAGATGGAGCTGCTGGGCCGCCTTTGTTGCGGGGCAGCGATCCAGATGTGTTGTTGTATGTATTTTTTGTCCTGTCTCCCTGCCAGATATGAATATGGTTTTTGCTGGTGGCGGCGGCTCGTCGCTGCTCCTTCCGTTGGCGCCGTCGTCGGGCGGAGGCAGCGCCGCGCTGCAGAGTGTCTCTGCGTTGCGGTCGGCGGCGGGGCGGTGCTCGGCGGCTTCCTCTCGCGCGCCGGGCGCAGAGCGGGCTTCGCTCGTCGCCAGTCGCGCCCGTCGGTCGGCGGCGGCTTCGGCGGTGGCGCCTCGCGTCTCGCCCTCCCCGTGATCCCCGCTCGCGCGATCTCGCCTCCCTCTGATTGCCTCGTCTCGGCGTCGGCTGATCTAGCGCTCGTTGCAGTGACAGACACCCTGTGCGTCTGCTCATAGTACATAGCTCGATTCGCCTAGCACATCCTTCAGGCTCTTGATGTGGTTGTATCGCTGTGCGTTTCACATGCGTGTTTTGATTTTTGCTTTCACGTTTGGGGCATTCTCTGTCTGCGCCGAGTTGCATCGTGCTATAGCGCGTTAGATAGCGCGTTAGGGTGATGTTCGTCGTGAACGAACTTGCTGATTTCAAGTTGCTCGCCTCCTCCTTTCTCGAGATAGGGCTCATCGATTTGGTTTTTCTTCTTGCCTTGGTCGCCTGTCTGGCGTTCTTCTGCTGCGTTCGGTGGTGCTTGCCCTCGCGTGTTTTCGGGGTTGCCCCTTGTTATGCAAGGAAACGCGTTATGGCGCATTCGATGCCCCAGAAGAAGGCGGTTCATTTTGCGCCATAACGCGTCGAAATCGGTTTCGGCAATCAAAAGTTATAGGCGATCGAAAATTCGAAAAACCCGCATTGAGAAGTGGTCACATATTAGGGTCTGTACGCTAACGCGTACACCCTGATAAAGAAATGCAAAGCAACTCGCGAATGGCTTACATACATGCGCGTACGATGGCGATGAATCCGCTCAACACCGAGACGTTTTTTTTTGGGGGGGGGGGGGTCAATAGCTGCATGCAAAATACGGTTATGACTATGCATTGTACATAGGTGCTATGTACATTATGTGCATGCGTGCATTTGATGGTGTGCGTGCGCGCGTGCACTTCTGCAGTGCCATATTGGTTCGTCGGAGCGTAGTGGTGTAAAGATCCAAAATGATTTACACGTGCAGGCGGTCAACTTTCGTGTTTTAGCCGAAGTGATCGGACCTACCCACATCAAGTTTCTTGCGAAGCAGCCCGTTTGACAGTGTGCATGCGTGCGTGCACTTCTGCAAAGCCATATTGGTTCGTCGGAGCATAGCAGTGTAAAGAATCAAAATGATCTGCACGTGCAGGCGGTCAACTTTTGTGTTTTGGCCAAAGTGATCCGACCTACCCACATCAAGTTTCTTGGAAGCAGCCCGTTTGACAGTGTGCGTGCGTGCGTGCACTTCTGCAAAGCCATATTGGTTCGTCGGAGCATAGCAGTGTAAAGAATCAAAATGATCTGCACGTGCAGGCGGTCAACTTTTGTGTTTTGGCCAAAGTGATCCGACCTCCCCATATCGATATTTATCGATTATCCCAGAAGTGAAAATATTTTGGTGCATCGATACATGTTGACTTAAGGAATTCTGGTCTTTATGCTATTGCAGACACGGGTGCTTCACGCACTTGCGTAAAGGAGAAAATGAAAGATGCTTTAGTGAATTTTATAAATCAAAATACCCAACAGGTTTGGGAGGCATTCTATCGTCCTCACGCAGTGTCACAGATAAACGGTGTGGATGGCAAACACTTAGTGCAGGTGAAATTTTCTTGAAAGGGCACAGAAAAGGAAGGCGTTTCAAAATGTGGGCCATAGTGCTGCCAAATTTGAAGCCGAACATTTTGGTAGGCACCGATTTATTGGAGATTGTGGGAATTAAATTAACTTATCCTGATGGATCGGAGACCATTATTAAAGATTCCAGTACAAGCTTTGTCACAAGTGACATCTAAAATGGTAGTGAAAGAACAGACAACGACCAAGGTTGTAGAGAAAAGGGAGACAGCGTGAATGTTTTGGGTTATACAGATGAGACGTTTTTTCAGCGCCGCGGGTGGGGAAGTCCCAAGGAGTGTCCCAAGGAGTGTAGTACTCAGGGTTTTTCAAACTCCAGTTTCAGGTCAACGACAGACAACGCGCCGAAGTCTTGCCCGACGAAGAGGACGCGTCGCTGTTGCAGATTCGAAACCTCAGAAGATCGTGGACGGATTCAAGGACGAGCAGTGGAGGCTACGGCGCGGAGAAGTCGATGAAAGCGCGCTGGGATTTCAAGAAAACGGCGCGAGTCGACACGTCAAGTTGGAAGCGTCACAGAAGTCAAAGATGAAGACGGCGGCTGGCGAAAGGCAACAACCCGTGGACAGAAGTATCAAGTCGAAGATCGCGCAGCGCAGGGTGGCCAAGACATTCTCTCCACAAGACGCATACTACCGGAGCTGGCATCATCGCTTTAAGGGCCTTTCAGGAACTACGACGGACGACAACGTATATCGACCTGGCTCGGACGAACGACGGCAGCAGCGGAGTTGTTTCAGGAACCTTTCAAGGGGCGATCGGATTCGAGAGCAAGGCGGATCAGTCGAGGATATGGCGTAGCGAGCGGAAGAAGCTCTTACCGAAGTTCAACTGCTGCATCTCTTCTCAAAATCCGGGGCGTGTTGGAGTGGAGCCGAGCTGTTTAGAAGGGGACAAGGAATTTACCGGAAGCGCCCCTAGATACATGACATTCTGATCTACCCTTTATTCTATTATCTCAGAGAGTCCTGTCGAGTTGTGTCTTTTGAGGTTTAATAAAAGAAATTTACTTCTAAAAGTGTGCGTTGACTGGCGATCGAACCGTTCACGTGGAACCAATCAGAAGTGTTCCCAACACTAGGCAGTCACCATAAGAGACCGACCGCAACACTGGGCGCACCGAGACTACGTCGCCGTCGCCGTGGACAAAACAGGGCACCGGCGGGGAGTAGGAATGCAAGATACGATACAGGGAACGAACGAGGACTCGACAACTGAAAGATCAGCAGCGCCGAAGCTAGCTAGAGAGACGAAGCTGGAGGCAAAGCGGGC
>JASAMY010001233.1:0-42137 GCA_030248085.1 Paralinhomoeus sp. GSCO2_6 | reverse complement strand
TGTATGACAAACACCACAGTGACCCTCCATATAACACACACTGACCAAGGTTCCACCATTTTCACATGGGTGTATTGAACAATAGTCTGTGATATACTCACAGATGGTGCCATTGTATGGCAATTCACAGGTGCAATTGTATCCATCTGGCAGATTTGTGCAATTCCCACCATGAAGACATGGGTCAGGCATGCAGTGGTCAATAATGTCTGTACAGTTGGTTCCATTGTATCCAGCAGTGCAGTTACACATATGCCCAAACGGTGTCTGGATGCACATGCCACCATTTTCACATGGGTCTGGGTCACACAAGTCAGTAATGTTCTCGCAGTTGAGTCCGTAGTGTGGGTATGAGCAATTGCATGAGTAGTTTGCATTGACTGGGTCTTCAATACACTCTCCCCCATATAGACAAGGGTTTGTCGGCTCACAGTATAGTGGTATTTCACAGTTGGTGCCATTGAATCCTAAGGGGCAGTCGCAGATGTAGGTGCCTTGGGAAGGACGACATGTGCCACCATTCAAACAGGGTGTTTCACTGCAGGTGTCCAGTGGGATTTCACAGTGATCGCTGGTGTACTCTGGGGTGCACGTGCATTTGTAGGTGTACTGGTTGCCCGTGCAGTTTGCACCATTCTGGCAAGGCGTTGAGTCACATGCCAGGCAAATCCCACTATCTGAAGCAGAAATTAGCACTGTTGATTGAGCAGTATAGTACACCGTACCTTTGAAAGTGGGAGGACAAGACAGACTATTTTATTTCTAAGTGTTCAACAAACTGTTTGAAGAACTTCTGATTGTGTTCGGCAATTTTGTACGTTTCCATCAGAAGTTTAAGCCGAAGAGTTAGATGGAAGTGACAAGAGTGTGATCTGGCAACTCGCACGTGAGCCACATCAACAACTATGAATGGGTGGGGAAAGCAGAGCTGAAAGCCTGCACAAGTTGGGCGCCTTAAGAGAACTGCTGAAGGCATTCTCACTTATGATGATCTGGACATGACAATCCAGCCAATGCAAAGACACACATGTGCAGGCAAAACAATGCCCGTGGAGCCTTACACTTTGACGTTTTTGGGTGACCATTGTGACAATTTGCTATGTTCAGCTGCTCTCGATGATTTGGTCAGTTTACAGTGGTCAGCATTCATAGCATTTGATACACTAATCACACTAAACTGGCTGCTTCTGTGTCTAGACCTATGTAGGAATTAGGGCTAAGAACAGTTAAAAATTTCTAAGTTCAAGGAACAGAGGCACACAGAAATGGTACAAGAAATAGGCGTGCTAAAGAGAGTGAAAAACCGATGCAATCAGAGCTGAGGCCATACCCAGTGGTGTGTAAGAGGTACAGATCTAAAGAGCTTGATTCTCACCATAACCCAAACTTTCACAGAAGAACCAGTGCTGTGCGCTGCAGCTGTCATCTGTGAACTTTTCCATGTCCTTGTCTAACAACACGCAGTCTTTCTTTTCATTGGCAATCTCTGCTGGCAGAGGGAAGCTAATGGGTGCTTTTAAGCATGGGTCATTGCTGTCAATGGATTTCATGTATTGAAAACTTGTTGGATCACTTGGGTCGGTTAGAGAGCGGGCGCCTGAAAATTGACTACCAGTACACTGCAATGAATTTTTAATGGTACCCAAAGTTTTTCGGACCAATTTGTCTAATTTTGCAATGGTTGAAAGTCACTGAAAAGTCTCTGACTAGTGAATGCTGCTCTATACATGCGTGTGTACATACATTGTACTACATGTATGTCATGCTCAATACTGGTATTGGCTCAGATTGCAAATTGAGCGACGACCCGTCAGCACGGGGGATCAGCTGGGTTGGGGGGGGGGGGGGTCGCTGCACCGCCCATGTTAGCACCTGCAGATTGGGATTGGGTTATATAGGTTGAGCCAAATGCTGTTTTCTCTCACCTAACCAGAAATCTCGGCTGAGACTTCCATCCACAGCATTGTCAATGACGCCGTCAAAGTGCTTCCGGATATCCTCCACTGTTTCCGCGTCAACAGTTGTGAGTAGTCTCGTATCAACCTCAGGGCCAAACACTTTTGGCCCCTCGGTCACACAAATATCCTGGGCGTCGTACCAAGTTTGCGGTGACAGTGCGGCCGTAATGCAGCGCCGGTGACTGCTCTGCCAGTACATGAACAGGTTTCCATTTTGGCCACCGTTTGTGATGCTGCACGCTGCCTGGACATGGTCAGGGTCAACCGCAAACCCAAGTCTTGCGGAAAAGTTGAGAAGGTGAAGCAAGAGCAAAATGTAGACATACATGACTATAGACAATGGACAAAATGCTTTTACGGGTACACTGTACCTATTTCACTAGAGCTTTGGAGAGCGCCTAAAGAGAGTAAAGGTAGGTAGTCTAAGCCAGCTAAGTCTCTAAGTTAGTGGCGGACCACTGAACTGCCAGGCAACGAAAACTATAGGACAATGCTGACGGAATTGTTAAGTGAGTTCCCCCAGTGCCTGAGAGACGTTTTCCGTGCCATCGCATGATGCCCACCTGTCTTTCAACGACTAGGTTTTACGTCATTCGAAAGACACGCTACTTGAACTCTGCATAAACTTTGTAGGTAGTGATGGACGGATGAATGAATGAGTGCACGAGCTGACATTGTTCTGCAGAGAACGAACAACGAGGAAGAGGAGGTGAGGAAAAGACAAGTCGAGAGTATGGTGCATGGAATCATCATGGCAATGAAAACAGGTACCTACCTATTGTCCCTACTGCCTACGAAGTGACCAGTACATAATTCATCGCATGTGCTGAAGGTGTTCTGTCAAACACCGCACGAAGTAAACGTGATTGTTCAACTCTACATAAGTGTTGACATTCTGTGTGGTGCGGGCTAGTCATTTTGTTTTGGTTGCGTGTCCGTCTAGGTAGCGTCAACTGTTGGCATTCCAGAGCGCGCCCTCGGCTCTTTCGCGCTCTGTGTCGTTACCAGTGTAGTCTGTTCTGTTGGTTGAAGGTGCGTTGAGTTGAGCTGGTCAGCCCACACCGCCAGAGGCGGGCCACAACATTTCAACACTAAGTTATTCGCAGACCACTGGGCTGCCAGGCAACAAGTATAAGCCATAAGGACAATGCTGAGAGAATCTCACACCGAATGCTCAAATGCCGCAAAGACGCCCACATGACTTGGCATTCGGCTTTGCATGACAACGTTGTCGCGGCGAGTGCAAGAGAGGTGCGACGAATCAATGAAAGTGATAGCGTGGTTGTTGTTCGGCAGGAACGCAAGCTCTGCATTCCAGCGACATTAAGTTCTCAACGGAAGAAAACTCACCAAAATAGCCGCCAAACTCGCAAAAGAACGGCAGTGTCGTTGCACAGTCGCGGTTGTAGAGCACGTCCGCAGCAGAGGACAGTGCAAGACAACTGTCTCCAGTTGGATCGAGCTTGACTGGTACCGCTGGGTCCAATGGGGGACACTTGTCCAGTTCCATCACCGTCGCGAAAGAAGATGAAGACGACATCAAAATGTTGATGAGGCTTGCAGGATCAGACGCGTCTTGTGCAATGGCGCCTGAAAACGCTTCATCTTGGTGTTTTGCTGCCACTTCAAATGAATTTTGTGCGTGCGTGAGTGCGTGCGTGCGTGCGTGCGTGCGTGCGTGCCTGTGCGTGCGTGCGTTCACACTGCACGTTTTATGCTCTACACGTCCAAATCTGTCGCGTGAGCGTCACTTTAGCTGATCACTGACCCGTCCACGTCTGTTTGCCAAGGTCGGAATCGGCCGATCCGTCGAACGCCGCGTCGAAGTTGTCGACGAGGAACTGCCTGGTGCTGTCGTCCACGTTCGCCAGGGGCCTCGTGGTGGCGCCACCGAAATAGTTGTAGGCCACCTGTTGGCAGGTGGTCAGGGCGTCATTCCAGATCATATCCATGTCGACGGAGGCGATGCAACGACTGTAGTCCAGCTGATAGTGGAATTGCAATTGCGAACTGGGCGAGCCAGTGCAGCGACTGCTGATGTTGACCGCGGCTGAAAGGGTTTCGCAAGTGATCACGCTAATCTAAATCTCGAAAATTACAGTATCTCGCCGCGCGGCCCTCTTGGCACGCCCGCGCCCCATTTTAGGCAATGTTTGAAATTTTGATCCCATTTTACATTTGAAGGTGCACCTAGAAAGCGTTGTTATTGTGTTTGATTTCCCATTTTCTCATTTGATCCCCACCAAGTATCGCAATGCAGTCTGCGCGTCTAATTTAATTCTTCTTCCCTTTGGGCTTTGGTAATGCTGGTTTATCATGGTTTGTCAAAATGAAGCTAACAAAACGCTCAAGTTTACAAATGCAACTTCGAAATTCGGCACTGCGCCTCAAACCGAACTGGTTTGCAATTCAAGTGATGAACAATGTACTTACATTAGTCAGCACATGGCTTCAGTTGCACATTCAGATGGGCAGTAAGACTGCTGTTTTAAAAGCTCTTCTTTCAGCTCAGTCGTTCAGATTCAGCTTTAGTTTAGTAGCTCAATTTCAAGAAGGAATTCAGCTTCGGCGCTGTGGAGTGCACCATGGTGTGGAGAATTCAAGTGGCTGCCATCGCGCTTAGTTTGCTTCTTCACTCTACGTCACACGCGCGTAAATTTTGGAATAGTTCGGAAGTGATCTTTTTGTTGGATTGGGGGGCAACGCTAGGAGGCGCTCAATGGCCCGTACAGCACACCCATCTCCATAACGCCTTCCCGTCTAGAGCTTCATGCCAGACAGCCAGACATTCGAAAGCACGCCATCCGTAATATAGGGCAACGACTGCACGAGAAAATCCATAGAAAGGGAAGTTCTCGATCTAGTGGATCCATCAAGAATCGAACCCAGAACCGTGCGCGCAAGAGGCTGATTTCTACCACCAGGCCATTCGCTGCTTGGAAGAGATGCAAATCGCAACTCTCTACCGTTTCAGTGACTTGCCGCGGCGAATTCAGCAGCTGTGAAGCGAAACACTCTTGTTATAAGCGAAACGCTATGGTGCCTGGTTACAGAGTTGATCGCACGGTGCCTAAAGGCTGTTTTCGTTTGACGTGACCTCCATACAGATCAGAAGATCCTCTCATAGTGCCTCGGGGCACTAATGATTTAAAACCTCTACTGACCCGGGTGTACTATTTGAAGGGAGGGTTTACTATTGAGAGGGGGCGCCAATTTCGTTTGCGGGCAAAATTGTCAGTACTTCCAGTCAATATTTTAGCATTATTTAGGTACTACTAGAGGTTCCCTATTGGTTGTGTAACTATGTGTTTATGTGAAACCCAGGCAACCATAACTTGTGCTTGACTTTTGTCCATATAAAATGCAAATCGCAAGTTGGGCTCCTTCCCCACCCCAGGGTGGGCACTGCTGGAGGGTGTGCACTTTTGGAGGATGTGGGGGGGAGCACTACTGAAGGATTTACGGGGTATTAGTTTACGGGGTTATTTATGGAGTTGTTGTTCTTCAAAATGATAACTTCTACAGCTAGCAGCACTGCAGATCTGGTCGCGAGGCTGCGACGGGCTCTGCGAGGGCTTGAAAGTCGGCTGCCAGCGACTAACGCCGGAAATTGACATCTGCTGCTGCAGAGACGTGGATTACTGCAACGCTGCCACAGCTAGCTACGTGTTTAATGGAATCTGCTTTTCCATCGCGGTCGCAATTAGCGCCCGTTGGTCTGTGACGTGGAATGGCACTGTTTAGGCGACACCACGGGCAACGTAAGGTACCTAACTGGTTTTATTGCGTCCATCTTGCACTCTCTCTCTTCTCAGAAAAAAAAAAAGGTAGAAGTGAAAAATATTACGTGATATATCGTTTGTACGGTACATGCAGGATGTGCCTCCCAGCCAGTCCCACATGCCACATGATGTCGCAACCAGCAGAAGCACCCAGATGACAGAATTTTTGTGTCTCCGGCAATGTTACCGGTTAAGCCAAAACTGTTGACAGGACAAACGGACGGAAAAGTGTGACGAACGCACTGGCACACAAACTCGCCTGAGCTCCATCTCATCAGAATCAGCAGCAGCAGTGTCGATATCAACTTTCTCGCGCACATTTTCGATTCCGATTCCACACACAATTCTCTTTTCGAGTCAAGTCATCTTCTCAGTTATAGCAAAGAACAGAACCCCTTCTGTCGACTGATGAAACAGACGTCAACAGCCTGTGGAGTGTTTAGTTGCGACGCAAAGGGCGAGACGAAGATCGGAGCATCGCGGCACGCTTCGCTTGGTTGTCAAGCGAAGCAAAGCAACCTAGCAAGCCGGTCATGTGGAATCCGGAATGAAGCATGTCTACAGTACCCTCGCAGCTTCTCAGACCAAACAGTCGCAGCGCCTAACTACATAGTACATGCGCCTCGACTGTTCTAGAAAGACGCCACCTGCTGCTTACCGCAGACTGTCCCTCTAATCATACGCCAGGTTTTGGAGGGCAGGACGGTTGGGGGGGGGGGAGGTGTTGGGGAGGGGGTAGGTGTTGGAGGAGGGGGGTGTTGGGGATGGAGTGGGTGTTGGCTGAGAGAGTGTTTGGGGCTGACGGCTTGTGCAGTACTCATCAACTCATGCGGGTCTTAAGGGTGGCGATGCTACAAAGAGGGGGACGAAGCTACAAAGACTCGCTTATAAATAATTTTACAGCAACAGGGTGGCAATAAAGAAAGCCATATAGGGGCAGGCGCAGAACAAACTTGAAAATGCCCTATCGGTCCAAGCCATTCCGTAATCAACGGTGCAATGCAAATTATCAAACAATACCATTAAATATCAAAGAAAAAACTGGGTAACCAGCTTAGCAGAAGTAGAGAACGAATAACAGGTACTGTAAATGGTATTACTTGAATTTCTAAACTACAGCAACCGCAACGGCACTTGAATTTTGCTGCTAATGAGCTGAAGCTAATGGGAAGCTTTCCATAGCTTTACGTCTTTTTTGGTTGTACTTTCTGGCAAATATGGGGCCAAAGAAGGACGTGGTAACCGAGCGCCGTCTGAAATACGTCTACGGTTGAGTTTTCTACAATTTTTTAAATTTTTTGTTGCTGAAAAATGAATTTTCAAAGATTCCAAACGAAAATTCAGACGCTTTGGACACCGGAAATCACAAGAAAGGGCTGCAGGAATGCGAGAAGGTGCTCAAAAAGCATCCCCAACTTCTTGGTGCTAAGGTATTTATAAAAAAATTGGATTTATTGATGTTCCAAAAAATTGAATTCTAAGAATTCCAAAATTCAGGCACTGAAGGCGCTGGCTTTGCTGCGACTCAACAGAACGGCCGAGGCCGCGCAGTTGGTGGGGGATTTGGAAAAGTGCCAAATTTCCCCAGACGACGACAATACACTGCAGGCGCTGGTGCATTGCTATCGAGATAACAATCAGTGTAAGGAAGGAACACATTGACCGTATATGTGCTCAAAAAACGCCCCATACCGAAATTCTTGTGGGATGACCCCCCGACACCCCACCTTTCTGGCCTTTATTTTCCTGAGCCCAAAGCAAATTTTTTTTCGCGAAAAAGTGACAAAAATTTTGCTCATGGGCTGATGAAGGCTGGAGGTCGCACAAGATTGGGGGGGCACTCATACCTGTAACTGGGGGGGGGGGGGTGGTTGGGGGGGCTTTGGGGGCCCCCACTAGTTTTTCAACCACCCCCCAACTCCCCCCCGACCCCCCCCCCCCCAGAATTTTCCCAAAGGATTTTCGTCATGTGTAAAACGATAAAGGTGAGTAACTGTTGGTGTTTTTCAGTGCTTTTCAGTGTTATATGACCATAAAACAGCTAAATAACACTGTTTACACCCTTTTTATACCCATTTTAGACCAAAAAGTACCATTATAACTCAAACAATGGCCAGCTACCCCCCCCCACTTTTTGCTCCGGAGACCCCCTCCCCCAAAATCGGCCAGCTACCCCCCCCACTCTGCCAGACCCAGTTACAGGTATGGGGGCACTCCTCCGTAGCTGTAGTTCCCTCCCCCTAAAGATTTATTTTCTAGAATAAGGAATTTTATAAATTTTGCTCGAATTTCTTGTACGTAGCATTTTGCTAGCTGACGTTGCTTTTTTTGGGGCTAGAATTTCGATTAGATGTTCTTTAGATCGATTAGATTAGAGTAGAATTTTTTTCTAAAACCGGCGCATACTTTTCATTTCTTAAGTACCCGTGGTGTGGTCCCACTTTTCGTTTCCACTAGCCTTCTCAATCGTTCTTTTATAATTCTGCTTTTCTATAATATTTATTTTTTTATTCCAGTGTCCAAGATCGTTGAGATGTACGAACGCGCGTCTCGGGCGGATCCCAAAAATCCCGAATTACTCTCGCATCTCTTTATGGCGCACGTCCGTTGTCAGGACTTCAAAAGACAGCGCGAAGTGGCTATGGAACTGTATAAACTCACCAAAAAGAATCCATACTATTTCTGGGCCATAATGAGTCTTGTTATGATGGCAAAAGGCGACAAGACGCTTGGAAAGACCGTACAGCTGCCGTTGGCGCAGAAAATGCTGCAAAAATTTGTGGACGAAGGCAAAATAGAGTCGTACACGGGTAAATGGACTCTTTTAGTTGGCCTAGGCCTTGTTAGTTAATTGCACTTTTTGCACTTGAGTAGGACGGTAAAATCACATGAGAGTGCGCTTTTGTCTTTTATTGTTGGGATTTTGTGTTTCGATCCGCTTACTTAACGGTTCAAAATTGTTGGTGTACGGTGTTTGTATCCTCTCTGAAACGTTTATTCGTCGATTTTTTTTTGTGTTTTACCTTTTCTACAACACTTGCCAGCATTATTGAATTTTAATGAGATTTTCAGAGGTGGAATTGTATTGCATGATATTGGAGGAGCAAGGAAAACTTCCCGAGTTGCTAGCCGTTTTGAAGGGGCCGTTGATTGGTATGAAATTTATTCGTCTTTATTTATATTTATAGATAAATTACAAGAATAATGTTTGGATATTCAGAAACGCACTGCTCAGCGACCATGTGGAACAAGGACCAAATCATGCTTGACATTATGATGAAGTTGGGCAATTTCGACGAAGTTCTGGAGATGACCAAATCGCGGCTCGAAAACAGGTGGTCGGGGGTTCGAAACCGGCACGAGTGACTTTCTTTTTTATGGTTTTTCTTTTGCTCTTTTAGTCCCGACGACTGGTTCATGTGGGAGAAGTTGATCTCAGCGACCGTCGCCTTATTGGAGGTGTCGGAAGACGCCAAACAAGAGTGAGTGTGTTCGTGCGTGCCTCCTATGCCAGTGTAAATTCATGTTTGTAAATTGTAAAAAAAAATAAAGTGATGGTGCATTATTTTCTAATATGGACTTCGTTTGGTCTTGGTCTTGGTCGAACTTGATGTTGATGCTGCTCTTCGATCTTCGTGCTCAATGTACAACTCTGAGCTGTTGACTCATTTGTGGGAGAATTGAAACATTTTTCATTTTTCTCCCTTTTTTTGTTTTAGCGTGCTCGATCGCAGCGTCGAATTCGTGAAGAGACGCATCAGTGCCGTAGACCAGCAAACCGGTTTGGAAAAAGGGGCTACAAACTGTCGCGGACCCAGACTGGCGCGACTCCACTTGCTGTCGAAACTGGTTCAACGCCAACACTTGGACAACTGTCGGGCCGAGTCCATTGGTGTGTGCGTGTGCGTGCGTGCGTGTGTGTGTGTGTGTGTGTGTGTGTGTGTGTGTGTGTGTGTGTGTGTGTGTGTGTGTGTGTGGGTTGTGTGGGTTTTATTATCCATCGGACGAGTGATTGATGGATTTCCCGCAGAAATAATCGATAGAGTGGATCAAGTGACGGCTTTAGGTTTAGGCGAGCCGGCGGATCTGTTGACCGATTATCTGAACCGATTCGGCGACAAGCTGAGCTGCCACGCTGATCTCAAGCCCTATCTGGGGCTGCTGAGCCAGTCTAGAAAAGCCGAGGTATGATCCATGCCTGTAACCGGGTCTGGAAGAGTGGGGAGGGGGGGGGGGGGTAAATGGCCGAATTCTTGGGGGTGTCTGGAGCGAAAAGTGGGGGGGGGGGGTAAACCAGCCATTTTTTGAGTTATACTGGTACTTTTGGTCAAAAATCGGTATAAATAGGGTCTAAACAGTGTTATTTAGCTGTTTATGGTCATAATAACACTGAAAAGCACTGAAATACACCAACATTTACTCACTTGTATCGTTTTAGACTGAATGAAAATCCCTTGGGAAAATTCTGGGGGGAGGGTTGGGGGGAGTTGAAAATTCTGCCCCCCCCCCACCCGCCCACTTAAAGGTATGGCAAGAAGCCAACCCCAAATGGGGGGGGGGGGCATACGTGTAACCGGGTCTGGCTGGGGGGGGGGAGTAAATGGACCATCTGGGGTTTAGCGTACCCATGACGAGGTTGATAAATGTGCGCCTCCCGCAGTCTCAATGAAGTACATCATATGCGTTGCTCTTGTATACTTGTGTCGAAACATTTTTGGCCGCTCTGCCTTATGAAACATCGTTTTAAGTTAGCGTAATTAATTAAATTTGCATTTTCCAAACAGTGCTTGGGAGTCTGCGTGCGCTGCCGTTTATGTGGATTTCATTCTGAATTCTCTGATTCTTCCGTTTTACTTTTCATCGTAGCAAATTTTCTTTGGTAATATTTTGAACAGGAGAATTATTTCCGTTTTTGGAATTCGCTTTTTTATGAATTTTGTTTTCAGTTTTTATATCGTCTGAGCAGGTGCGCTGGGCTGCCGTGCCTGCCGTTCCAGGTGGGCATCGAAGACAAGGTGGAATTTGCGCAGAATGTTGGTTGATTTCTGTTAATTTAATTGTCTTTTTGATTTTTCTTTTGTCTTTTCATCAAGCCTGCTTCCTTGCGTGTGCGTAAATGAATCGATGGCGTATCACTCGTGAATATCGGAAATTGAAAGTCGTTTCGCGTAAATCGATAGTGTTACTTTTAATATCATTTGTGCGTTTTATTTTTTTTACCCCATTTTAGATCCAACAGCTCCACAGACACCTGAGCTGTCTGCAGGTGACGCGAACTATTGGACTGCAATTGGGCCTAAATCCGGCCGAAAAACGGCGTTTTGCTGCTGAATTGCTGTTGCGACGAAAGGCGGCGCTGAAATTCGGTTGACATTTGCTATCGTTTTTTTAACGATGAATCGCGTTCCATAAAGGTCTATTTAACCGGCTAGATTTTGTGCTGATTTTTAAATCAATATTTTACGCAAAACGAAGAATTGTTGATTAATTAAAAAAGTCCAACTTCAATTTTTTTGTAATCCGTGTTTTTAAATTAAGCAACCCTGCGTATCCATAATACTTAGCTAATCAGCTTCAGCTAATTAGCTAATTAGCTAATTAGCCTTGACTTTGTAACTGCGTTGAGGCGTGAACACGACTGAGACCGAGCCCCAACCTTCTGATGGCTACGTCTTCTTGGCTCTCTACCTCTTCTGGGACGTCTATGCGGAACTGGGTACGGTACTTTGAACATTTCTTCATTTTTCCCTTTTTTCTTTCAATTTCCAGTAATCTGCGGTAGGGGGTGTTGGAATTGCTGGGAGTGAGGGAATGACAGGGGGGGGGCGTCAGTTCGCTGCACGCCTGGAATGTTTTACGGCGTCTTTTAAAGTTTGACGGCGTCAATACGGATTCGATACGGATCGAAGTGATCGTTTGGTGGGTACGACCATTTAATTAGTTTTGCTGTTTGCAGGCGATATGGCGGTGCTGAACCAGATGCTGTTGGTGGTCGAGGAGGCGCTGGAAAGCCAGACCAGTAATTTCGTCTTGAAAATCCACCTGACGAAACTCTACTCGTTGATAGGTGCTTGTATGTCTGTGTGCGTGCCGGTGCGTGCAGAAATTTAAATTAAATTATTCGACCGGCCTTAGGCGTGACGCAACAGGCGCGCCGACACGCTCTCGATCTGGACATCAAAAGCAGTCAGCACATCGCCCTCGGGTGGGTTGCGCGACATGAATTAATTAATTAGTGCAAAGGTGGGATACGACTAGTGATTTAATTAATTAATTAGTACGACGACAACGAAGTTTGATACGGCATGCTCGCATTCATGCCATGCCATGCCATGTACGAATGCCACACTCTGCCATAGTGCATTTTTGGGCATCTATTTGAGGTGGGGCACTATTGGAGCGTTTACGGTATGTATCCACCACCGCACCACTACAACAATTTGTGAATTGATGGTACCGTCGGGCGTCGGCATTTTAACACTGAAACCACTCGGCAGCGGTATTTTATGTCTACTCTGAAGCATTTTTTGGACCAAAAAAACTAAAACAAAATTTCAAATTCGACATACTAGTTACGAGCGTTGTTCTAAAATGGTTTAGTTACGTTCTGAACGAGCACACGCTCGCCAATTATGGGGACTTTGATGGCGCCATTGAGCATCTGACGTCCGTGCGGCAGTTTTTCGCGACCGCCCAAAGAGAGGTGCTGCCTGTTCTTGTCTTGTGTGCGTGCGTGCGTGCGTGCGTGCGTGCGTGCGTGCGTGCGTGCGTGCGTGCGTGCGTGCGTGCGTGCGTGCGTGTGCGTATGTGTGTGCGTCTGTGTACAATGCAAGTCCCAGTGGTAGAGAATCGGCCTCTTGCGCGCACGGTTCTGGGTTCGGTTCTTGATGGATCCACCAGATCTTGATGGACTTCCCCTTTGATGGATTTTCTCGTGCCGTCGCTGCCCTAGATTAAACATTTTTGCGAATGTCTTTGGCTAATTATGCGGCCATGCGGTCTAGACGGGAAGGCGTCATGGATTGAGTATGCTATTTATCCCATTGACGGCCTCCTAGCGTTGCCCCTAATCCAACAACATGTGTGTCTGCGAGAGTGCGTGCGTGCGTGCGTGCCTTATTCTGCGAATCGCAGCGATTTCTGTTCAGATGCCGGAGTGCCTGATTAGCTGCTACAAGCACGGCGGCTTCAAACAGATCGACGATCTGATGGAACACGAGCGAAAGCACAAGAATTCCCTCTACAAAATCACCGCCGACATTTGCGCTCCCTTCTGGACGCTGGCCGCGAAAGTCGAGAGGTTTGTTTCGAGGTTTTGAATTTTTGGATTTAAATTTGAAAAAAAAAAATTGAAAATTTCAATTCAGCGTCCAAGACGTTACGGCGCTACTCCTGAGCTCCGCGGACGATGGTGGGTCCAGCGACGCGTGCGCGCGCGCCGCACGCACGCACGCACGCACGCACGCACGCACGCACGCACCGGCACGCACGTACGCACGCACCGGCACGCACGCACCGTTACGCACGCACGCACGCACGCACGCGCCAGCACGCGCACGCACGCACCGGCACGCACGTACGCACGCACCGGCACGCACGCACCGTTACGCACGCACGCACGCACGCACGCACGCACGCACGCACGCACGCACGCACGCGCCAGCACGCACACGCACGCATGCACACACGCACGCACGCACCCACCACGCACGCACAGACATGCAGACAGACATACATACGCGCACGCTCACGCACGCACGAAAGTACGCACGCACGCGCGCACACTTGTAGAAGAAGTGGACTGGGCTTGTATCGAGGACGATAGGGACTTCAACCTTCTACCCGACCTGCAGGTATTGGGCCAGAACCAGATCAGGAGGTATCAACCGGACGACAACAAATTCACCTTTGAGGAGATGGTATGTCGTGTCGTGTGTACCGTAGTATTTGCTCTCAGTTTTTTTTTTAACCGGGCTCTTGGTGGGGCCTTCTAAGGGGGGGGGGGGGCTTTTGGTTTCGAAGCGACAATGGACTCAAAATCGCTGGAATCAGCAATCTGATCTGCAGCAGAGTGGATTTTTCCAGTGAACAAAAAATCGGGAATACACCCTTTTGTTCACTCAATAGTAGGCACGTGTTGAGCGGGGCATTTATATATTGCAGTTGGTGTAGAAAGCACCCATTATAAAACGTTTGCACACTCTTTATGGGAGGGGCTATATTCAGTGGGGGATACTATTTTAGTTTTTTTTTATTTTGTGCTTTGAAACCAAGTTGAGGAAGGTGGGCGGCAGAAAGACTTTTGCAATCGGTGATTTGTCTTTGCCTACCGCGATCGAGCGTGTGTACGGTTTCATATCTATTTTGGGCGTATCAATTTCTGTCTCAAGTACTAGTAGCGGTAATGCTGCTAACATACCGTAAATCCTCCAATAAAGCCCCCTACAATAGTTCCTCCGTTGGTAAGGGCTATGTTATGCCATATGCCTTTTATGGGCAAAATGAAGTGGTGTAGGTACATTTATGTCGTGTACACACACTACTACTAGCCAATAATAGACGTTTCAGCAACTACTAACGGTAAATCAACATTTGAACGGGAAAAAGTGATCAAAATCGCCGAAAAATCGGCAATTTTGACAGCGCAATTAGCATTCCCATTAAAAACTTTTAGTTTGAAAGTATAGAGCCCCCCTCCTCACTCGAATAGTCCCCCTCCCCAGGTGGAGGAGAGGTTGAAAGAATAGGGCCCCGTGTCACGTTTTTGTCTCAAAATTCTCGCTGCCTACATATCAATGGGATTTATAGCTGTGTCGAAACATTTATTACTAGAATTGTCTGATTTGCGTTGTTCACATCTTTGTTTTTCGGAAACTATACATGTAGGCGCGTTCGGATTCTCAAAGAAAGACATCATGACGTTCCGATTTTAATTTTTATTTTCTTTCCTATGGATTCGAATTAAACCTTTTTTAGATCGATTCCCTCAAGCACAAGCGTCATCTGTTGAACTGTTTCCAACTGTTGGCCGCCTATGCAGGTCACGATCGCGCCAAAGCTGCCACTGGTGGTGGGGACTCGTCCAGAAAGGACATTCCGACGGATTCTGAAAAATTCGCGGAATTTTATTCGGGAAATACGGAGAAATTCCAAGAGGAATTTTCAGTGGCCACTGGAAATCTAAAGGCCCATTTCGAGCACTGTCGCGAGCGCTACGCGTACGCCGAGGACAATGCGGCGGGACTGGTAAGTGCGTGCGTGCTGCGTGCGCTTGTCTGTGCGTCGGCATGGTCCCCCCCTTACCCCCTCCCCCCCCCCCCCCTGACGTTGTACGCACGCATACCCCTGTAAGAAAATGGGCAGCGGATGGCCTAGTGGTAGAGAATCGGCCTCTTGCGCGCACGGTCCTGGGTTCGGTTCCCGATGGATCCACTGGATCGAGGACTTCCGCCTCAATGGATTTTTCTCGTGCCGTCGCCGGTGTCGTATGTAATAGTGTTGCTTATATAATAGTGTTGCAGCAATACTTGAAATTTTAATAACTCTTGCACCGCTGGACGGATCGACTCGAAATTTTAAACATCCATAGTGTGCTTGAGGAGAAAGGCCGTGGTCAAGTTTGGTGGAAATCGGAAGAGGAAATCGGAAGTACAAAAATATTTTCGGATTCGACCAGTGTTGTGATTTGTTTAAAGTACTTCTGAAGTTGTGCCAGGCGGATGGTCACCAAACTTTGAACGAAAGTAAGTCATGGTATGCCCAAACGTCCCCCAAGATTTTGTCGAAATCGAACAAATCAAACAGGTCGATCAGGGGCACAAAGTGGGGCAGCTGCTGGTAGCTGCTGGTAGCAAGAATGGTGAGGCAGCTGGTAGGTGTTGGTCTGTACAGTCGACTTTGATGAAACATTGCAGAAGGTTTGGGCATCCCACAGGGCACGTTCGCTCGAAGTTTGGTGGACATCCGTCAATCGCAACTGTAGTTCAGAAGTGACACACATATTTGAAAATCTAAAAAAATCAAACATTTTTTGAACGCGATTCTGTGAACCGATTGCGGCCAACCGATTGCTGTTGATACTGTGTTGTGTATCTGTGTTTAAAATTTCGAAGCGATCCATTAAGCGGCGCAAGAGTTATGCAAAATTTAAATTTTGTTGCAACACTATTACATAGCAACACTATTATATACATCACCGGCCTAGATTACAGACGGCGTTCTTCCGACCGTCTTTGGCTAGTTGTGCGGCTCTAGACGGGAAGGCGTCATGGAGATGGGTGTGCTATACGGGTCTCCTAGCGTGCCTCAAATCCAACAACAACAACAGCAGTCTCTCAGAGCACTCGCTCGTATTCTCTTCTCCCACAGGCGTTTCTCCGCAGCGGCTGGCCTCAGCACCTGAGTCTCTACGTGTGCGGCGGCTACTTCGAGTGTCTGGACCGTCTTTTGGACGTGGCCGCCCTCTCGCTGCGCTCCCAAAGCAGCGTCGACAGCACTCCCGCTGCCACTGCTGCTGTCGACACGAACGGCCACGACGTGGAGACGACAGTCACGACCCCAGAGACGGGAAGGAGGCAGTCGGCAGGCAGTGAAGAAGAGAATGCGGAACGGTTTACGGTGGAGGGCACGGACGTCACCAGACTGAGACGACTGCCCACCTGTCAGGAGATGGAGGCCGCCTGGAGGGGTGGGTTGTGAATGTGGCAGAGTGGATGTGCAGCAAGTGCGTGCGTGCTGGTGCGTGTGTGCGTGCTGCCTGCGTGCGTGCCGGTGCGTCCGTGTGTGCGTGCCGGTACGTGTGTGCGTGCTGGTGCGTGCGTGCGTGCGTGTGTGCGTGTGCAGGAAGGGCAATAGGTGCATGAAGGGCATGAATCCAATCTGTGACTACCACTGCGCAATCACCTTTCAATTCAGTTCGAATGCATATTGTAGTGTTGGAACATTAATATTACTTGATTGATTAATTAATCGATCGCACTATTCGAGGAATGCTCAACAATCACCAGCTGTGGCTGATGGGGGGCCCTCTCTCGCCAGCGCCCCGCACTGCCGACCGGTCCATTACAAGCCCGGGGGGTCAGCTGTTCCCCCATCTCCAGCTGTGCCACCTCTCGTGGGCCGCTCAGACGACCGCGCTGGCGTTGGCACTGACCGCTCTAGTGGCGGAAACGCTCAAGAGGCTGCAGAGGGAAGCAAAGGTGCGTGCGTGCGCGTACGCCTGTGCGTCGGCGTGCACTCATGCACGCATCGGCACGCACCAGCACGCATGCACCGGCACGCACGCACCGGCATGCACGCACGCGCGCGCGCACGCACTCAAGCACCGGCACGCACGCACGCACACACGCACGCACTCACCGGCACGCACGCACGCACACACGCACCGGCACCAGCACGCACAAACGCACCGGCACGCACGCACGCACGCACGCACGCACGCACGCACCGGCGCGCACACACCGGCACGCACGCACGCACGCACGTACCGGTCCAGTTCGACTCGCTCGGAATTCGCTTCGCAGGGCGGGGGTCCGTGGCGCGAGCGCTTGGAGTCCCTGGTCGGTCTGACGAGGGCGGTGGAAGCGTCGGCAGTCGCGCTGCGCTCCCTCGTCGACGACCTCTCGACCGTGCTGGCCCAGAGTCGCTGCGGCGTCGACTGCGCCCACATCCTCGTCGGCAGCTGGTCGCGACCCAACGACGACGAAGAAAATGTGGGCGCTTTAGAACTTTTTTCTGATAGTGTGGCCAACAGTTGCGCCTTGTGCGAGACCAGCATGCCTGTAACTTGGGCTGGGAAAGCCCCCCCCCCACCTAGACTTCTAAAGCGCATTTAACCCGCGTGAAATGAGGGAAGCGAGCGTTTCTTTCATCTGTTGCAGTGTTTTTTTTGGTCAAAAAACACCGAAATAACGCACTTGATACTATATTTTGACCAAAAGCTAGTGTTTTTGGTGCTATTTTGGTGCAACACTTGTCCGTTATGGACATACACCCCTCCCCTCCTCTCCCCTCCTCCTCTGGCCCGCTTGCAGGTATCCTTAAAACTCGTTTGGATAAAGCCTTTCTTTTTCAATTTAACCTTTTACGTGTCTGGGCCTCTGTTTTCAGAATGACCTTACAACAAGGAGTTAGTGATAATTGGTGCTACTTTGAATGACTTTGATCGGAGTTTTAAAGCGATCAAAATCGAATCGTTTTGTTAAATCTGAGCGGGTGTGCGAGTTGGGTATATCGTTACTATTGATGCCTCACACGGTAGGCACGCTATTTATCTGCGGCATGAAACGTCTATTGATGTTTTGTTACTTTTGCGTTGATAGATTTTTTGCTTCTTTTTTTTTTGCTTTTTTAATCCTTGGTATCTTCAGGCGTATATAGCCAGCTTGGACGCGACTTCGAAGCGCGTCGCCCAAGCAGTGAGGGAATCCTATGGGAATTCGATCGAAAAATTGCGCCAATTTTGCGCGCACATTGAACGGCTGGGCAAATGCGTGCGAATTAAATAGAACAAACAAGGTGAAAAGCACTGAATTAAGAGTTCTGTGATTCAAATTCGTCCGTCGTGCCGTCCTGATTGGTCTGTTTTTTGGTGGCAAAATTCGCGTTTTCGCTTAAAAAGTCCCTTAGGCGACAGTTGAAATGGCGCTAGGTGCAACCATCTAGGCAGGACACTTTCTTGTTGGTTTTGTTTTCTGAGAGTAAAAGTTGAAAAATTGCTCGAATTTGCATATTCTACCGTACCTACGCTTGAACGTGCTCGTTTGCGCTTGGCAAAGCGGATTTTGTTAGTTGTCCCGAGACGGAGTCGAACCGGCGCGCTCGCGAGTGCTAACCGCGACGCCCTAAGTTGTGGAATTCGGCAAAAAGATGGGCTCTCCAGCGGTGTTCGCGGAGAATTCGCTGCTGAGCAAATTGGAGAGTTTGTCCGGCTCGCCCGAGTCGATTCAGACGCTGTCCACTTGGCTGATTCACCACAGGCGACATTGCAAGGCGGCAGTTCAGACCTGGCTTAAGGTTGTGTGTTCGTGCGTGCCAGTGCGTGTGTGTGTGTGGGTGGGTGTGTGTGTGTGTGTGTGTGTGCGTGCGTGTGCGTGTGTGTGTCGGGGTGGGGGAGTTGGCTTGGACGCTAGCATGTGAAAGTGTGCATACAAGTTGTGAAAAATAGTACTTTTGGTAAAAAAAAATAAGTGCGTGCGTGCACGTCTTCTGCGGTGTATCGGATGCCCATTTGTTTCTGTAGAATTAAGTTGATCGGAATATACCTAACAGTTTTAAAACAAAAATTGGCGGCAATTTCTTTCAGTTTCTCAAGAAGGAACGCGCGCCCGACAAGCTGTTGAATCTGTGCTATGTCGCCAATGACGTCATTCAGAACAGCCGCAAAAAGTGGCCCCTTTTCTTGGAGGAGTTTTACAATGTCCTAGATCAGGTAGGATTAGGATGAGATTTATGTTGTGTTTATTTTTTCTAGTGGTTTGTCGCTACTGTTTGCGTACACATCGAATTCTGTAGAATAAGACAATATTATCTGGTGAGGGAACGCCGAAATTAAATGGGGAACACGGACACGGTTCTTTGTGTGTGGTTCATTCCATGCTTTGAAATGCAATTTTAGTGTCTGTAAGCAGTTGACGATTTTTCTGAATATTCGAAACTTATTTGTAGGCGTTTTCCCACGTGGCCAAGTGCGCCGACGAAAAGACGGTCAAGTCGCTCCGACGCATTCTCTCTGTGCGTGCGTGCGCGTGCGCGTACGTGCGTGCGTGCGTGTCTGTGCGTGCGTGCGCGCGTACGTGCGTGGGTGCGTGCGCGCGTGCCTGTGCGTGCGTGCGTGCGTGCGTGCGTACCGATGCTTGCTGTGCACGCACTCACTTCACTCTATCCATCTGTCTTGCAGGTCTGGTCCGAACGTCAGGTCTACAGCGGCAAGTTGATCTCGAATTTGGAGTACGCCGTCAGCTCTGACCTGACGTCCAAACAGTTGGAACTGTGGAATGCCTGCTCCGCGCAAAAGGCACCAGACGCTAGTGGGGCGGCCCAACACGCACACCACCACCAGCATCAAGGACAGCACCACCACCCGCCCACGAGTCCCGTCAACAATCACGGAGCGAAGGAGCCAGCAGCAAAGCAGACGGGAAGAGACAGTCCGAACCCGAGGTGGGAACACGGACTCGTAGCAAGAAAGTGGGGGGACGAACAGTCGTTAATTAATTGGGTGACGTTAATTAGAGCGAGTCGCTTTGATGAAATATGTATGCACGTTTCCAGCCCCCCCCCCCCGCCGCTATTCGGTGAAGCCGCCACAAATAAATTGTCTCCTGCCCTGGTAGTTTGATGAACAAAAATATATTCTTTGAGGGGGGCCACCCAGAGATCCCACTAGTTGCCACTTCGAAAATATGCCCCCCCCCCAATGAAACCCTCCTCCGGCCACCATTTCTTGTGCAACACAAGCATTACAGAAGTGAAAAGGAATTTCCTCAATGCAAGCCGTGTAAGCTTGTCAGCTCGTTGGCAGCTCGCCCAAGCGTCGACGCGCCGACAGTTTTGGAGCTGGCGGCGGCGGCCAAGGGCAAGGGCCGCAGGCCTCCGACGGCCCGCCCGCCCCCACGACGGCCGAGCTTATAGAGTCCCTTAAAAGACTGGAAGAACCCGCGTCGGCGGACGCGGAAACGAGGTACGGTGGTAGACCTGCTAATTACCGCCCAACAAATGAGCCATAATAGAGTGTTGTGTAGGCGTACGCAAGCGTGTGCAATGTCCGCCTCCCCCCTCCCCCCATGCGGACAGCGCCGACACAGCTGCCACCCTCACGCATCGACCCTTTCAAATTGTAAGCTCCCCTCTCCCCCCTTTGATCGTTGGACTTCTTTACGAATCGAAACAAACGTTCATTTGTCTCCTATTCAACTGAGCAGCTTACGTTTGCAATTGCAACAAAACGTGAAACAATCGAGCAATACCGTTTTGGTCGCACCTTTTGTATGCGCCTTGTAACATTTTTTATTGAGGCTATTCTCTTGTTTTTTGATTGATCTACCAACTTTTTTCGCTACCTGTGGACGGACGATGTAGTGTTTGTGGTTGCGTTTGTTCCTATGCACGTGTTGTAGATTTCGCGAATTTTCGGAACCGTTCCGATATGTTTTTTTAATACTTTTTTTATTTAGAGAGAAAATCGCAAAATTCCCGGCGGCCGTCGCTACGCCCTCCCAATTGAGTGTCATCAAAAACGAGGAACAGGCCAACGAGCTGCAGTCTCTGATCACTACGGCACAGCCCGTCGTGGAGGAGTACTGTAAGAGGTGGGGCTCTTATTAGAGTGGTGCCTGTCCAGGGTTGCATAAAAAAAAAATTGCAAGTTTTTCTTTAAATTAAAAAAAAAATTTTTTTTTTTTTTTTAAAAAAATTTTTTTTAATTGACTTAGGAGCCATCATTTGTGCCAAATACCTGTACTATAAGATACTTTTAGCCTATTAGAGTGTCAAACACAAATAGTAGTGCTTCCCTAAAGCCTTTAGAAGCATATTTAGCATCGTTTTAGTCAAATGGTGACAAAGCCACTGCCTTTAAATGGTCGTGTACGGTATCGCACTATGTTGGGAACCAGTTGGGAACCCCAAAAAGAGCTTGGTTTTGGTGCTAATAAGCAAGTTTATGCATGAATAACTACTAATTGTACCATCTAAACACCATTTAAACGCTTTTTTGCCACTCAAAAGCTAAATTTTACCCCAAAACAGAATTTTTTTTTCAATTTAAAAAAAATCCAACTTTTTTAAAAAAAAAAAAATTTTTTTTTTTTAAAAAAAAAAAACTTTTTTTTTTAAATTGTGCAACCCTGTGCCTGTCAGATCCGAATGATGGTGTTTTCTCAAGAGCACGCACGCACGCGCCTTGAGTATTTGCCTAAGGCTGTGTGCGCGTTCTTAGGCTGGCAGAGGAGATGGAGCACCGCAGTTCGACGCAGCAGCGCCTCATCGACTACCTAAAGGCGCAGAAAGACAATCAGAACAGGACGCAGGCACTGCTCATGAAGTACGCTGAACGACTGGAGAAACTGAAGGAGGATAGAGTTGAGGTGCGTGCGTGCGTGCGTGCGTGCGTGCGTGCGTGCGTGCGTGTGTGTGTGTGTGCGTGCGTGCGTGCGTGCGTGCCAGTGCGGATACGCTACTCCCAAATTACTGTCTATCGTCGCGAAATAGTGCGTATTTCTTTGAATTTCTGCTTTATTATTCTTTTAATTTTTAGATTTACAAACATTACGAGTCGCTGCCCGACCTGACGAAGCTGCCGACGCAGCAGCAGCTGGCGCCGCTACCGTCCGCGGGCGATCTCTTCAATCAGTAGTGATTGATCAGTATCGATGTATCGGTTTTTTTTACAAAATTTCTCTCTGTGCAAAGAGCAACGCACAGGACACGACCACACGGACCATTGGTCGTAAAAGGGCGATAACTGGTATTTTTTGTTCGTTTTGTCGTGCGAGTATAGTGAATAAATGTTGTCATGTTTTTTGCTTTTATCCTACCGTAAGCTGGAGTACTTTGTTGTGGGTATGTATAGCATCGTATGAGCTAAGCACGCGCGCACTGCCGCGCGACCTTCAGTCCAACTCGACTTTCAGTGCCAACAGTTTCAGTGCCAGTTTTACCGACAAAAAAAAAGAAAATTAATCGTGAAAAATGGGCATCGTCGAGAAAATCCAAGAAATAGAGGCGGAGATTGCGCGCACGCAGAAGAATAAGGCCACCGAATATCATCTGGGACTCCTAAAGGCGAAACTCGCGAAATACAGGTTATTGAGTTAATGGATTTTAATATTTTGCATTTTCCTCGTGCAATAGACCCTTTGCGAATGCAAGAGTGGAATTCAGAGAGGAGGGGATGACAGGCTTTGCGCTGGAAGCAGAAATGGAAGGCGCTGTTTTTTGTTCTTTCTTTTTTTAATCGCTGCGAACGGGTATTTTTCTTGTTTCGCTCTCTTCTTTTGTTAGTTTGGGGTGTTTTGTGGTCGCAGTGACGGATCCAGGATTTCGTGACGGGGAGGGCGGCGAAATCGGAGCAAGAGAGACAGATTTTGAAGAAGGGGGGACCCTGTCGAAATTTATGGATGCTGGGCCATTTCAGCGGCGGCGTAATTATTCTAAACAATTAATACATAACAAACGGCGCCACAAACAAACACTTTGAGATTTTCGGCCACTTACAATCAAATCAGAAAAGGTAGGTCCACTAGGCATGTTGCTTCTCTTGTTTCGCGATTTTTTGGTTGTTTAGCGTCTAGAGACAGATTTCTGCTTCCTAAACATAGAATATTGTCCTGATGTTGTAGAGTGGACAAGAATCTATCAAAAGAAACGTAAATAGCTCTGTGCCACAGCGCAGGCACTTTTGGCGTTTTTGAGTGTTAGCCCCCAGTTCCTCGTTCCTCTGCACCCAATTCCTCGGTTCCCAGTTCCTCGATTCTCTTCATGCTTTCCACGTTTTCCCTGTTTCCGATTCTGAGCTTCAAGTTTTGATTGTGATGTACGGGGTCAGCATCTTCCATAAATGGCTTGGGAAATTTGGTACATAGCAGTGGCAACGCCATTGTTCTTTGGAAATTGATCAACCAATAGCCCATTCAAAGTCGCAGTAAATGGATTGAAAACAAACCACATTAGTTTTTGCCACAATGCATTCTCTGCTATCAGATGACCTGACAAAAGTTATCAGTGATATCACGCTCCTACCAAACAGCCAGAATGTGCATGCACCTTGACGTGCCCCGTCATGCCAAGGACCGAGGAACTGGCGGTATGCCTTTTTGAGCACTGTCGGTCAAGCGCATTTTAGACGGTGCGGGCGGCGGATGGCCATTACCAATTTCCCAACTCGTTAGCGCTGTGCCCACCAGGCTGGTTCCTCTTCTTTCTTTAGCTCCACCGCCGCGGCCCTGCCACGCCCCACCATCTCGCCAACTCTCTGGACGAGCCTTTCCCCAAACCACCCTACCGGGCGCTCTACAACGCCGCCCCGCCCCCCTCTAAATCCTGACGGGGAGGGCGGCTGCCCTCCCCGCCCTCCCCCTGGATCCGTCGGTGTGTGGTCGTTTCAGTGGAACTACTCATCAGCAAGCGTGGTTGAGGAGGGGGGGGGGATAATTTTGCGGACGGCGATTGAGGCGTGTCTCTCCAACTTTATTTATGACATACACTGTATTTGACTATTTCGAAAAGTGTTCTATTTTGTTTAATTTCCAGGCAACAATTACTGGACCCGCAGACGAAAGGCAAGGAAAAAGGAGAGGGTTTCGATGTGATGAAAAGCGGGGACGCGAGGTATAGGCTTTGCGCGGTTCACAAGTTGGATTTGGTTCTCCACAGAGTTCCGACGCAGTGTTTATCTTCCTTATCGAGCTGGTTAAAGAATTGGCTGCGAAACACTTTAGTTAGTCGTTAGTTAGTTAGTCGTTACTTTACTTTAGTTAGTTAGGCGTTAGTCGATTAGCCATATGGCGTTTTTAAAACGACTTCAGCTGACGTTGCCAGTAGCCCTACTTCTCCTCTCCCTACAACCCCCTCTTTAAAATGAGCCCCCCTTTCTAAAAGCAATTACCACCCCCTCCTGCGGTCCGAGTGAAACGATTTCCCCCAGGGGTAGGGGCCTACAATTTGTTCCCATTTTTCTGCGCGTCTCAACTACGTAAACCCTCTAATAATTAGCCCCGTCTCATAATCAGCTCTCTACCTTCATACAGTAGACCTTGTAAGACTAGCCTGTCTTCACAATTACCAGTAGTAGTAGTACCGTTCCTTCTGCTACTGCTAGTGGGAGCTAATTCATTAGAGTGCGCTTATCACCGTATTCAGAGTGGCGATGGTGGGCTTTCCCTCGGTGGGCAAGTCGACGCTGCTGAGCACGCTGACGACCACCCACAGCGAGGCGGCCTCCTACGAATTCACGACCCTCACCTGCATTCCGGGTGTGATAGAATGCCGGGACGCCAAGATTCAATTGCTCGACCTGCCCGGAATCATCGAGGGTGCAGCGCAGGGCAAGGGCAGGGGACGGCAGGTAGGCCGAGGCAAAGAGTTTGATAATGAGCGCTTCTTTGTGCACGCACACACGCACACACGCACTTTGGATTGAGACACTGACTACCGTAATCTAGCGGTCTCTCTCTGGTACAGACCCCCCTCCCCCAAGAATACAAAATGTGCCGAATTTCCAGAAGAATGCGCAACCGAATCCTATGCTGGCTGACGTGGCACTATCGATCTTCCGATTAAAAATGATTAAAAAAGAATTGGAGACATAAATGGGCGATTTGTTGAGGTGATCGCGGTGGCGCGTACGTCTGACATGGTGCTGATGATGCTGGACGCGCTCAAGGGGGAGTCCCAGAAGGCGCATCTGGAGCAGGAGCTCGAGTCCGTCGGCATTCGGCTCAACAAACGACCGCCCAACATCTACTTCAAGCAGGTTGCTCAATGCGTGCGTGCCTGCGTGCTCGTGTACGTGCGTGCGGCGTGCTTGCCTGCGCGTGTGCGTGCCTGCGGTGTGCGTGTCTGCGTGCGTGCGCGTGTACGTGCGTGCGTGCGGCGTGCCTGCTTGCCTGCGTGCGCGTGTACGTGCGTGCCTGCGTGCGTGAGTGCATGCATGCGTACGGTGAGTGCGTGCGTGCGTGTGAGTGCGTGCGCGCGCGCCGGTGTATTTTTCCCTGCGTTTTCAGAAGAAGACGGGCGGCGTCAAGTTCAACAATACGGTACCGCTGACGCGCATGCACGAGAAACTGGCCATGATGATACTACACGAGTACAAGATCTTCAATGCCGACCTCGTCTTTAGAGAGGACTGCTCGTAAGTTGTTGTTTGTTGTTGTTTTTGTTAATATATTGTTTTTATTAGTTTTTGATTGCATTTTTTCCGCGCCCCACCTGGGGAGGTAGACTGACAAAATGCAGCCGCCGGAAATAATGCTGAAGGCACTTTTGGTTGTTTTTTTTTTGGACAAAATAATGCACTTTATATTGCGTTAGCTTGCCGAGGGAAAGGGGTCCGCCATTTTCTTGCCCCCAGGGCAATTTCCAAAATCTGACCAACGGAACGGAACGGAACGGAATCCACTGTTGGATGTCCTTCTATAGCCATGTGCTCAATTCATATTATTAATCGCGGAGATTTTCAATCGTACACGCTTTAGCATGGACGACTTGATCGACGTGATCCAGGGCAATCGGACCTACCTGCCCTGCCTCTATGTCTACAACAAGATTGATCAAATCTCCATGGAGGAGGTAGACGAAAGTGGATATGATGGATATTATAGGACGGACGGACGAAATGATAGATACGGTTTAGAAATGGTCACACCCATACATGTAACCGGGTTTTTGAAGTCGGGGGGAGGGTCGGAGACCATTCTGGGGGGTAAGCAGATTTGAAGAGGGAGGGGGTGTCAGAGGGTAAAACAAAGTGTACCTAAATAGTGTCTAAATTTTTGGTCAAAAATGCGTTAAAATAGGCTATAAATAGCGTTATTTAGCTGATTTATGGTCAAAAAACACTGAAAAAGATGAAAAATACACTACTTTTTACAGTTGTAGACAAGTTGGAAAACTTTCAAAAAATTCTGGGGGGGGGAGGGTTGGGGAGGGGTAAAATTCCGAGTGGGTGGGTGCCAAACCCCCCCCCCCCCAGTTACATGTATGGTCACACCTCCCCTGCTCTAGATTTGCAGCTCGTCCTATATAAGTAGATATCTACTTAAGTAGATGTCTATTTTAATTATTTTTTTTATCTTGATGAAGTTGAGGTTGACCGACTTGCGAGACTGCCCCACTCAGTGGTGGTCAGCTGCAACATGAAGCTCAACTTGGACTATTTGCGGGACCAAATCTGGGAATCCCTCCAGCTGCTCCGGGTCTACTCGAAAAAGCCGGGCGGCCCGCCCGAATTCGGCGAGTGGCTTTGTTTCTTTGTCTTTGCTACAAAGAAAATTGTCCGTGCAAAAGAGGAAAAATACGAGAAAAAGAAATTGTCACGACTGGGAGTCGAACCCGCGGCTGACGATCTGTAGATTGGGTTTCAGGACCGGGGCACGGACTGACCCTGCGCAAAGGGGTGGTTTTTGTTTGATTCTCTTTTCCACGAAGCAAATTGTCTAAGCGAAAGGGGAAAAGGTCGGAAAAAGCGAAAAAAAAACAGAATTGTCATGGCTCGGCTTCGAACTCGCGATGAGCGACCTATGGCGAGGCGGAATCGGGTTTCAGGACCGGGGCACGGACTGATCCTGCGCAGAGGGGCGACGGTCGAGCACGCTTGCCATCAGGTCCACAGGACGCTCGTCAACAACTTTAGGTGCGTGCTTGCGGTTTTAATTAAATCATTTAATTGTTAAAAATGACACAATTCTATTCTAGGTACGCTATTGTGTGGGGTACGAGCACGAAGTTCTCGCCGCAGCGAGTAGGCCTCCACCACAAACTCGACCACGAGGACGTTATTCAAGTCGTGAAAAAGTGATGCAGTTTATAAAGTGGGAATATGCAGCGGTATTTTGCGAAGAGAGCATTGAGAAGGGCCTTTGGCCATTCAATGTTCCGCAACTGGACGACTGCGAACTGTGGACAGGATAGTGAATGGCAACTGTATGAAAGTAATGTGCCTTGACGAAGGAACCCGCTTCTATGTGGACAGCAGCAGCTGTCAAGCACACACACACACACACACGCCTGTTCTGGGAGGGGCTTCTCCCCCCCCCCCCCCCCCCTACCCCTCCCAGTCGCAACTTGACCCTCTCCAAACCTGCAACTTTCAACAAAATGATAACATTGCGGGTGTTTAGGTCAAGAGTAATCCAGCCTGAAGACCAACCAGGCGACCTCCCTCTTTTGGGTCTCGCAGCTGAATTCGCCACTCCGTCAATTCCTCTTCGCATCGCGTTGTTTTTTTTTGCATCGCGGAACCTCAACTCGCGCCAGAACGCCCACAACTTTTGTGCCTAGTCTATAATCTGCATTGTCTGTCTCCCGCTCGCTCTATAATCTCTACATCCTTCTTCAGGGAGGGGGGGGGGGGGGCACGGTGCCGAAGAAATCGATCCGTCTGATCGCGGCACTCGTTATCGTTTGTCGGAATCAATGCTGACCCCCTGTCTGAGTCTGGAAGCGCGTACGCGCGCATGCACGCGCGTTCGCACGCGCACGCACGAACAACGCACGCGCGCGCGCCACCTGTGGAGTGAAATACGCACCCCAAAGTGAATAGGTATCTACGCAGCGAGGATACAGTATGCAAACCGAATAAATGGTTGCACTCTAACGAAATCTCCCGCAATAAACAGTATGTTCAAGTAAAGTATCAAAGCCACGATAGCAGTCACGCAGATCTCGAATTTCGATTGCTGTGCATATACGCTTTGTGAACGCTGAGTTGTGGTCGATCGATAATTTGCGCTTTCTAGATTGTTTTGCCTGCTTGTTCTGCATGCGTCGCGCCGCGCTGCTACACGCGTCTCTCAGCTACCTAGGATTTCAGCGTTGCTTTGTTCGACCATTGTCGCGTGAGTCAGTGTGGTGCACTGTGCATTCATTGTTCTAACATCCCGAACGGCGCCTATTATTCGAGTGGTTACGGTAGGTGTTCCAGCGCCGCCGGCGCAGTTTAACCGCGCACGTCGGCGTCGACCGAAAATGCGACTCCCCTCTGTGTCTTTCCGTTCGACTGCGCGCCAGTCTTTTCGCAGCAGAAGAAAGGGCGTAATTTCCCCTTCAGTACACTGTGTCTGTGTACATGTACATGTAGACAACTTTCCTGTGGATTGTATAGGGAGGTGTTTGCGCCGCGCGGTGCGCGGCAAAGCTGTATAGAGAGAAATGGCGGCTAAAGGGTGTCTGCGCCTTCTAATTGGAGTAATTGGTGCCGTCGTGGTGACAGCGATGCCTGTGAGCTATGGAAAGCTGGCGAAGGTGGACAAGGAGGCGATGGTTGCGTTTCTTTTATGATTTTGCGGTGGCCACGCACGCACCCGCGCAGCAAACGCACCATTTTAGCGCTATCTCCAAAAGTTCGGCTACCTCAGCAGCAGCGAGGGCTCATCAAAGGAATTGGAAGTCGCCATAAAACGGTTCCAACGCGAGCTGGGATTCGAAGAAAGCGGCCAGTTGACCGGTGAACTCAGAGAAATGATGAAGCTCACCCGTTGCGGCAACCGATTCGAGGAAGATACACCGGTCGACGGTTCAACGCACCAAAATAACCCGCTTAGAGGAAGAAGAACCCGTCGATTTGGTGTGGCTAAAAGAAACTGGTTTAAGCCGTTAAAACCCTTAAATTTAAAAGTTTTAGTGCCCCATAGGCGAAGATGGAGCTACACGGACTTGTACTGGCGACTAGAGGATCCGCAGAATTTGTTGCAGTCCTACGACAAGTATATTATTCGGTGAGTACGGTATGTGCCGCGCGTGCGTGCGTGCGTGCTGCGAATTCGCCTCTGTGAATCGAAGCCAAACGGAACGGTAGCGGGGCAAGCCTGCAACTGGTTGGGAGGGGGGCAAAACTTGTCCCCTCCTGCGTCAGAGAGCGCAAGTTCGTTGTTTGCAGCAACACGCTGCACCGAGCGTTCGAGCTGTGGAGCGGCGCGACGCAGCGCGGCCTGAGCTTCACCGAGCTGCTCGACCCCAAAGACGGCAACGCGCACATTCGCGTCTTCTTCGCAGACGGCCCGCACAACGACAGCCTGCCCTTTGACGGGCCCGGTACGCTCCCTTGTGCGTACGCTACTGAGGGATCCTTTCCAACAGCAACATGGTTGGCGCAATAGGAAGCACCCTTCCTATATAGTGGATCCCCTCCCAATGGTGTCAGGGGTAAGGAGAGGTCGCAAGGACTTTACCACGGTAGCACTATTTGAGGATTTACGGTATAGAAAAACGGAGCGCGTGCGCAGCCGCAGATTGACCCCCCGACCCCCGTCTATAGCCTGGTTACGATTTGCCGCGATAATTGCAAATTTCGTTGCGAGGAGTTACGTTATTGCTAGCCTGCAAAGTTTGTTTCAAAATTGCCGTATGTATACAGGGTGGGCCAAAAAAAACCGCCCCCTTACCGATTTAGAGATTGGCTGGGCCGATTTGGATGAAAATTGGAATACAACATACTAGACCTAATAGACGCTGGTTTGCAAAGTTTCGGCTCATTTTATAAACATTTTTGTATTTCTTTGGTCTTGGCCCGCCTTTCCCTTAGATGTTGCCAATGAAGATACTGCACGAATATTTTTCGAAAATTTGAAAATAGGGCGGTTGAAAAATTGTCTGCGCATGTTTTAAAAATGCCTATGTTGAAAGAAGACAAAATCAAAATCAAAACTTTGCTACATGACAGTTTTGGACAATTCAATACAAGCATGAGGAAGTCATGAGGAAGCATGAGCCGAAACTTTGCAAACCTGCTTCTATTAGGTCCAGTATGTTGTATTGCAATTTTCATCAGAATCGGTCCAGCCAATCTCTAAATCGATTGGGGGGCGGTTTTTTTGGCCCACCCTGTATACCGGTATTAGGTATTCTTTTTAGACGGCGTAGTGGCGCACGGATTTTACCCCACCGACGGCAACCTGCACTTTGACGTGTCAGAAAAGTGGACGCTCAACGTGGGCAAAGGCGTCAACTTGTACCAGGCGAGTTTGCCTCTCCAGTTACTCTACTCCAAAATTTCTAAATTCTTCCATTTGCACGCTAGTGCTTATGCGTGTGGTTTCAACTGCACTGGGGCTGGGGCACTATTGGAGGATTCACGCAGCCGCTTTTACGGAGGCCTTATCTTTCCCTGTTGCTGTTTATAAATTCCTCTGTTTAAAATTATTTCACTTTTGGCCATGTACACTATTATAGGGTTACGGTAGACCCTGCAGTTCTAATTTCAAATCCTTTCAGACAGCGGTGCACGAGATAGGCCACCTGCTAGGCCTGAAGCACAGCGCCGACCACTCGGCAGTGATGTACCCCATCACGCGACCCTACAGTCCCCAGTTCAAGCTCACCGTCGATGACGTCAGAGGCGTCCGCTACCTCTACACGCCCTGGGCATGGAGATACTGTAAGCGCGAGATTTGAACTTGGTCGTTAAGAGAGGGATGGTGCACGAGCTGGGATGTTCTTTCTTTTAGACTTCGAGCAGTACAGAAAGAGATGGTCGGACGATAGACGCAAGTTGCTGAGGAAGACGAGTTGATGTTTGAATTCACATGCTACAGTACTCTCTTTAGAATAGTAAGTGTATTGGGGGGGGGGGGGGGGAAGACGTTTTATACTGCAAAATCCGACTTTGGCAGTGAAAATTGACCCAATCAGCCAACCGACGTTCTGAACTCTCTAGGTTACTGTAGGCACATAAAACTGCGTCAAAGTTACATCACAACCAGCCAGATGCACTGTACTATCGTGCCAACTTTTAGTCAGTCAGCCCCTGTTCGGACATACATAGTCAAGCGCAGGCAGACACTGCCATACAATTTGAGTCACTGATTCTATACCGATTCTACGTGTACGATTGCGTTGTCTTTCTTTTCTTTCTTACTGAAATGAATGCGCTGTGGTGACATCGTAATTCGTACGTGTGCCAACAAACGGAAAGTCATCTGAGCAGCCCCTAAACACATAAAACGGAATCGAAAATAGCGATCGATGCTGAGTTCATTCTAAGCACATCTTTGCATTGCTTTGCTTTTGTGTACCTCTTGTATCGCATAAACAGATTTGCTTTTTCTCTGGTTTTGCATAACCACCGTCATTCCACACCGTGTGAACCCGCTCGCTCGCATTGGACGGGTTCCGCAAAAACTCAAAATATAGCGCGGCGGCTAACACCATACACACAGGACGAGCAGCGCTTTGGAAAACGTCTCCGATTTCAAGAGCCATAAAGCGCTGTGTGATTCACGCTTGCTACATTCCTCTAAACAAGCGGCGATTGCGTTCTGGATTTATCACTACCAGTGGTGGGAGCGAACGAAGGGGGGTGCTTATTGGAGCGCACTACAGTAACCCACACGCACGACGATTGCAACATTTGGACGGCGATAAAGACGAAGACAGGCGGGCATCTGTTTCTCGGTCGCGTCTTTTTTTGGGCCTCCCATAAAGTGGCCGCCTAGCCTCGTCATAAACCTCCGCCCGCCAGTTTTGAACCGCGCCGCCGATTCTTACGCACATGTCCGTCTTGCGCGTACGGGTGGCAGTTGGGAGCCGGACGCCTCATACCACCACCGCCCCTCCCCCCCCCCCCAGGAGGCGACGTACAGTGCCAGTCGGAGCTAACACTGACAGCTGCCTCGGAAGATGGCCGCGACCGCCGCGCGTAAAGTTTAGTCTGGCGCCGCCGGCACTCTCGCCAGCCTCCGCCCACTTTTGCTTGCGCCGTCGGCGGGGGGTGGACGGGCTTCGGTGTTCCCCACAAGCGTTGCGCTTTTTTCGGCGCTTGTGCGACTTGCGCTTGCGCGACTTTGATCACAACGGGAGGAGCAGGGGCGAACTTTCGTCGTCGCACAGGGCTCCAATTACACAGGCAAGCGTTCGGCTCTCTCCTAGCGTGTCTGCCTGTCCGTTTGAATCGCGCCGCGCGCGCCGAGCAATCCTGTTAAAAGCCTAAGCGAGCCAATCGGTCACACTCTCTCTTCCCCCCTCTCTATGGGCCAACAGGCGCTGGCCACCCCCCGCGACTTTTGACGGCCAGCCGCCAACTGTCGGCCTTACGCCAGCCACCCCCCTCTGCTCCACCCCTCGTCCTCACGAGGCGTGTAGTTTTTCTAAGGTCCGGGAGAGACGACCCATCGTTTAGGAGAAAGGGAACGAGGAAAAAGTCAGAGAAAAGTCAAGAGAGCGTAATTTTTTTCTTCGACAATGGCGCCACGTGGCGCTATTGGGGCGGCTACGGTGGCGCTGCTGTTCTGCGCTGCGGCGGTGGCGCAAGAAGACCCTGCGGGAGAAGGTACACTCGCACGCGGGTTACTGTATGCAAATTGTGTGACTGGTCTCGCAAATACCCTGGCGGGCAAGCTTTGTACAGTTTCCAAATACTACTGTAGGCTCGGGCAAAACAACGGTCCGTTGCCCCGCCCTCCGTCCGCGAAGACGCTTCACTGGTCGAACGGTTCTTTGCCCAGGTGACATGACATTTCCAAAAAGATGAGCTTGCAAAGAGAAACCGCACACCCTCTTATTAGCGCAGCCGCTGGGAACACTCCAGTTTATTAGCCCATTGTTAGGGTGAGAGCAGCTGGCACAACCTCCTCCAAACCACACCTCCTTCCAATGTACCCTTAAAATCGTTCGTTGGGGAGGGTGCACAATTTGAGGGCCTTTTGGCTGCTTTTGCACGCCCGATCTATGCGTATGTATTTTCAAAAGAAACGAGTACCGTATATCGAGTAGCGTATTCTTTGCAGAATGGAAGCGGACGAGAGCGGAAACGTTTGGCTCTACGGATCTGATCAACGGTGACGACGATGACTCCCCCAGTGATAGCGGCACTCGGAGTACGGTAGCTTGCTAGCGTTAAGTGAATCGAGTTACGGTACTGGGCTACCGTATATGCAGATGTACAAGTACTATGCTCAAATACGCATTTTCCTAGTATTAAAACAAAATTCTCGCTTCCATACTGAAAACGCCTGGGAGTACCCAAAGAACATCATTCTTGAGAGGTTGGAAAACGTTAGACCAGTTTAGGGAGGTTGGGGGGGGGGGGCAAGGTTGAGAGTTGGAGAGAGGAGTTTGTCCGACAAGTTTGTCAGTTCGAACGCACGACGCTGCGACATTGTCTTCAGAGAGCGCGGTTTTCGACTCGTCCATGTACCTGACGATGGACATCACTCAGAAGTCGGGCTACTCCAAGGTGCTGGAGCCGACTGGGAGAAACGTCACCTTTCCCAGGTGGGACGACCTCAGCAACCAGTGCAGCCGAGACAAGAACAACACGGTCGCCATGGTCAATGTGCCACACGCCATGTGAGTGGGGCATGAGAGAGCGCGCACGCACGCACGCACGCACGCATGACGCACGACGCACGACCGCACGCACGCACGCACGCACGCACGCACGCACGCACGCACGCACGCACGCACGCACGCACGCACGCACGCACGCACGCACGCGCGCACGCACGCACGCACCCGCACGCACGCACGCGCGCACGCACGCACGCACGCACGCACGCACGCACGCACGCACGCACGCACGCACGCACTCGGCAATGAACACAGGGTGGTTCGAATCATGACGGTGCATCGGGCGCAATTCAAATCAGCGGCATCCCAATGGTTTATCCTCCACAAGACGGCGGCCAGCAGCTTTCACTATCCGAAGCCCACCGACTGGGCAGTGGCCGAATTCGTGTGCGAGCCAGGATGGATGTTGGCCGATGAGGTACTTACATACCGTGTCCGCTCTGCCCCACCCCCACAATCCAAAAGCCGATTTCATCGTCTCACATTGCACCGCAGATCCGCTTTGTGCACTGCGTGGGAGCGCGCTGGGTGGAGCCGTACCCCATGTGCGCGCTGGCCGACTCTTGCGAGACGTTCGGCTGCGAGCACGACTGCAGCGACGAGGGAGAGACGCTGAGCTGCTCCTGCAGAGAGGGACACTACCTCGGCGAAGACGGACGCTCCTGCCACACTGGTTGGGCGATACGGGCATACATTATAACGCATAACGCAGCGCATAACGCAAACCGTGACGCTAACGGTGAGCATAATGGTGTCGCCATAACGCAAACCATAACTGGAACGACAACCAGAATTGGCTGACATGACAGGTTGTTTGCCTCGGAACAGACCAACTCATTAAAACAGTGTTTTTTTCGCATAGCTAAACACGAAAAATTTGGCGGTCAGTTACTTACCACATACCTACACTGTTCTTCTACCCTGTAAAAAGGCATAGATAGGCGCACACCTCTATGGCAAGATCTCCCGAACCAGTTGGAGTGGGCCGCCATGCCGCCAATGAACTCGTGAATGCCTTCCACGGGGATTGATTACTCAGTGGCACTGGGTTGGAGTTGACCCCAAAACCAAAAGTATAAGGGCCATAAGGGCCCCCACCGCTGCGTTACTCGCGCAAATTCAAATTGTCGTCTCACTGTCAGTTGATGCGACTCGATTGGACCGAGTTGTACGCATTCTTTTTTATTGCGCTTCAGAGTCGACCCCGTGTCCACGCATAGAAGGCTGCAGATGCTACAGCAAGGATGACGAGGGCGAGAAGAAGATGTGCGAGTGCAGCGACTACCCAAACTACTGCACGAGTAAGGACGCACGCACGGGCACGCACGAACGCACGCACGCACTCACTCACGCACGCACTCACGCACATACGCACGCACATGCGCACGCACGCACATACGCACGCACGCACGCACGCACGCACGCACGCACGCACGCACGCACGCACGCACGCACGCACGCACGCGCATGCGTGTCCCTGTCCAGTCCTGAGTGCCTGCACAATCCATTGCCCCTTTCAGTCTATAAAGGCAAGCCGCTGGTCCACTACAGCCTACCGGGGGACACGTTGGAGGTGTCGCCGGCCGAGCCGTTCGAGCTCGTCTGCACGGCTTTCGGATCACCCGAGCCGACCGACATCCGTCTCCTCGTCAACGGCGTCCTCAGACGGCCGGGCGAGGGCGAGCTGGAGATTACGACCCTAGGGGACAACTTGAAGTATGGCACGCTCAGGTGGGTCCGGCTCTGCGTCTCTGAGCATTGGTAACTTTGATGCACACAAGGCAATGCACGTACAACGGCGCTGCATTATCACGATGGATTTCGGAAGTTCGAAACATGCAACCGAGATCCCCTTGTGCGCTCTGGGCACGTGTGTTCCTCCTGTGTAAAGCGAACAAAGGCAGAAGCAAATAAAGGGAACTGTGTGGTCACTTATCACACGCGCTTGTCTTCAACGGCCCCCCCCCCCTTTCCCGAACAAGGCACAGAATGTGCAGCTGGTGCTCTCAGAGCAGAACAACTTGCGTCACGCGACGTTCAGAAACGCGATACGGATCCAGCGATTGCGACGGTCCATGCACATCCGCTGCGAGGGCGAGAATCCGCTGGGCGTGAGTCACAAGGAGGTGTCGGTGATCACCCTGGGACCGGGATTCGCGCCCGTGCCCGTCATTTCGGGACCGACTAGAACGTCCATGACCGTCCGGTGGGAACCCATTCCTGCCGAGGACCTCGACAGGGACATTGTGGTGCGTTTTCTACAGGCCGAGAGTGCCACTGCAGTGAGGAAGTTCCAGGACTGAACAGTGATCACATAGTCAACACAAGCAATGTTGCTCACAAGAGCCATGTAAAGGGCATTGTTTAGATGAGCAGTGCAGAATAACGTCTGCAGTACTCGCTTCGCTGACACCTGTAGATACACTGTACATGCACAGTCGCAATGACTCTCAAAGTGTAATGACTGCTGACCTGTGGGACAGAGCAGAGGAAGTACAGAAAACAGTATGTATGCAAGAGGATGGGACCAACAGACAGACCTACTCGAGCCGTTTAATCCTCACTGACCAGCCTCTACCGCCTGCACTTTCCTCTTGGAACGCGGGGAAACCTCTGCTTTCAGGCGTACACTCTTCTCTATACGTTGAACGAGGAGCTGGACTTGGACGAGTGGACCTTCGTCCATGTGCCTGTCGATGCAGAGCTGGAGCATTTCATTGAGAACTTGGAACCAGAGACCAACGTCTACGTACAACTCGCTGCAGAGGACGAGAAAGGGCGTGGTCCCTGGAGCATGCGGGTCACCGGCCGGACGCTGGACAGACGTGAGTGGAAACGCACCAAATTAAAAGCGGTTAGGGCAAAGTGGAATGGAAAATGGAAATTTTTAGTGACACAAACAGCACCAACTGCATCGTTCACGAGAGGTGACGAAACCACTGCCATAGCGGGCGAGCCATTCGAGTTGCAGTGTCAAGTCAGCTCCACTCAAATCGGGGAACCCAGCGTGGAGTGGTCGAAAGATGGCCAGGTATACATGTTGATTGGACGGTAGCTTGCTCTTGATTTTTAAATTCAAAACCCGCGCAATTTCAGATGGATTTCCAAGAAGATCGCAGCCTCGACGTTGGTGAACTGGCAGAGAGATTCAGCAAGACTTTCTCGCGAAACTATACGCTCGAAGATTCGGCCGACATTAGTTGCCGGGCGCAAAACCAGCAGGGCGAATCCACTGCGACCATCCACGTTCGCGTCACGGGTGCGTTTTGGCGCAAAATCAAATTATTCTTGTTAAATCGCGAAACAGGCTAGTAAATAAAAAAATATCAGGACCAAGCAATGCGCCGACGTTTTTGAATGGGGAAATTAATGGAACAGACGTGGTGCTACACTGGATTCCACCGACAAAGCCAAGGGGCGATATTAAGGTGCGCTTTTATTGATTGGTATTTTTTTTTATCAATTTCGACTGTTTTGTTTCGTTTGCTTGTACTTTCTCTCATTGCCTTCATTGCAGCAATTCAGCTTTCTGGTATTCTCGCTAGTAGTGAAATGGCTGGTGTGCCTAGATCGCAACTTCTACAGCCAGACAACCAGTTTAGATGTACAGCATCAGGGTCTATACCAACGAAACGAGCAGTGACGACGGGCGCACGATCAACACGCCCTCCAACAGCACTACCTTCACCGTGAGAGGCTTAGAAGAAGAAACCACCTACCACTTCAAAATTGCCGCGGTTACCGAATTCGGCACCGGCGCCTACAGTGAACGACTTGATGCAAACACGGATCTGACATGTGCGGTCCCTAGTTTTTAAACATTTTGTTTGATTCTCTTGTTTGTTTGTTTGTTTGTTTGTTTGTTTGTTTGTTTGTTTGTTTGTTTGTTTGCTTGTTTGTTTGTTTGTTTGTTTGTTTGTTTGCCTCTTCTCTTAAACAAGTCTAACAATCATATGTAACAATTCTCCATTTAATTCCGCAATGTAACTATTTTTATAATAATCTGGGATTTTCCTTTATTTGCGTGTGTTCTAAAAAAAAAATGATTTTTCACCTTTTCGTGGTGAAAGCAGTTTGATTTTAGTGTCCGCACCTCAAACCAGCGTGGAACCCACAGTGATAGAGACTGTGCCATTGGAAGATGCATTGATCAAGGTGAACTGCACAGCAAAAGGCGTCCCAAAACCGGAAATTTCCTGGTTGGTTGGTCGACATTATAATGCGGCATCTAATTGCATTAAGCACGCTCAATAATTGGTGACATAGTAACCATATCCATGCAAAGGTCTAAAAAATTCGACATCATGATTCATTAACAAACCTTCTCGGCTGACTAAGCGAACTGTACACTTCAAAGTTCAAACAATTGCAGGTTTCTGGACGGAAACGAGCTATTCGATGGAGTCAAGAACGTGAGAATTTCTCAACTGGGAAATCCACTTCAAGGACCTAGAGATGAGATTTCGTATGAGATGCGACTAACGCAGGCTCTAGAATCCGCATTCTACATTTGTGTGGGGAAAAATCCATATGGTGAAAGTAGAGCCGAATTTCAACTGCAAGTTATGGGACCGGGAACGCCGCCAGCAAATTTTACCGCCCAGCAAGAAGAGAACGGAATTTTTCTCAAGTGGGAAACACCGCAATGGCCCAACGGACTCATTGTGGTGCGTGTGTGTGTGTGTGCGTGTTCCCATGTTTTATGCTCGGATACATGTACCTATTGATTGCTTGATGCATCTAGTACGGTATGTTGTTGATGATCCACGCATGTATTGTGCTGTATTGTCCGATGATGCATTGTATTATAGGTAAGTGTGTTCACAATATATTGGTAAAATGCGATTTCTTGAGTTGTTAGTGTTCTAAAAGCTGCATTGTTCATCACTTTTATTGGCTGCAAACGTTTTCGTTCGTTATGCCCCCAGCAAAAAATATTCGACATTCAGGCTTACATCGCCACATTCTGGGACGCAGATGGCGTAAAACAAGAGGTGCGTATAGAAGGTGGCACCGTCACGAATTACACTATCGCCGACTTGAAAGAGCTCCGCAAATACTTTGTGAAAATGCGCGCGGTCAACGAGCGTGGCGAGGGCATCGAGTCGCGGACTCTAGAAGTGGTCACCGGCAGAAAATGTGCGAATACAAAGAAATAAAATCATAGTTTAATCGTTTACTCGATTTCCAATGCTCAAATTTCCAGTGACCCGGCCTACGGTACAGCTGAAGTTCATCGGACCGCCGCCCCCGAACGACACGGTGAATGGGCGGCCTCAAATGGAGGTGGGAGTTTCGTGCCTCGCGGAGGGCTATCCAATTCCGAACGTGGTGTTGCTGGTCAATGGAGTCTCGATCGAAGACAGGAAGATTGACTTGGAGAGCAACACTCTCAGACTGAAGGTAGAGGCAAGATACCATAGTCCCTCTGATTACCGCACAACCCATAATTAGCGTCCCCCTATATTTAGCCCCCCCCCCTATAATTACACCCCGTCCACAGAGCATTTTTAGTTTATTAGCCCCCCCCCCCTTACCAATTCCCTGGATGGACCAACGTCTGATATTTTTCTATGTCTGAGTGCATGTACATGTACATATACGTACCTACCTATATTGTATTGTATTGTCGTCACATCCACATTTTGATACGCAGCGCCACCCGGACGCCACGGCGGACGAGGGCCGACTGTTCTTAACGGACACTCAGTCGGAGAGGATTTATGGCGGCACTCTTATCAGCAACGTTTCGCTCAGCTGTTTCGCCAGCAGCGCCCAAGGCAACGACACTTCCCCGGAGCAGCACTACGTCATTCAAGGTTGGACGTCAAATAAAACGCACCAAAATAGCAAAAGCGTATTATTATTGGCAAATTGACCTTAAAATTGCTTTCATAGAACCTGGCACTGCGCCGAGAGGGTTGGAAGCGACGGTGTTTAGCTCCAACAACGTGACGCTGAAGTGGCGGCCTCCGCTGGTTGACAATGATGGAATTGAGGTTAATTTTGCAAGCACGCACGCACGCAGGCACGCACGGACGTATTCACGCACGCTCGCTCGCACGCATGCACGCACGCACCGGCACGCACGCTCGCACGCACGCACGCACGCACGCACGCACGCACGCACGCACGCATGCACGCACGCACGCACGTACGCACGCACGCACGCACGCACGTACGCACGCACGCACGCACGCACGCACACACGCACGCACGCACGCACGCACGCACGCCCACACGTTCTAGGGCTATCGGGTGTCCTTCTGGGTGGTTGGCTCCAAGGCGAACGCCACCGTTGTGGACGTTGGTCCAGCGATGCCGACGTGTTTCTTTGCCACTGGCCACTCCATCGACCCTGAGACAGAAGACACGTGCAACGAGGGGAATGCGATGTTGAAGAGGGGTCAGCTGCTGCCCCTGACCGACTACAAGGTGACCGTACGCGCCTACAACCGCTTCGGAGACGGCCCCTCATCGCCACCAGTGCAGTTCAGGACTTGGAGCGGAGGTTGTGTTTAAAAGTTTAATTCCCTAACGCAGTTCTTGGTGTGGATTTACCGTATGCTTCTTGAATACAGCCCCGCAAGACGCTCCCACAAACGTCAGCGTGTCTCTGAACCTCGACAATACCTGGTCCCTGCGGTGGAATCCCATCAAGGAGCCAAATGGCGACTTGCGGGTATTTTTTTAGTCGGAGAGATTAGTTTTATACATATTTCTTTAGGGTATGTAGAACGGTTGAAAGCGCATCCCAGTTTAGTTCTACACGGTACACTACACGAACGACTCAAACTTACCGTTCAAGCGCTGGAACAAACTTGTGACAGCAAGTGGAGATGAGACGACAATGGAGGCGAGTGACGACTTGAGAAAGAATATAAATAGCATTTTTACTGGTTTATTCCACAATTTTCCGTTTTATTACAAAGCTCGCCTGACCCGCATCACTACTCGACTTAATGCAGTTTGTCAAGCCAATTTCTCAAAAATTCCTCGCCAAAAAAAATTGCAAGAATTTTGCTATAAATTTTAATTGGAAGATATTTAGATCCACGCCCCTTTGGACCCTTTCACGGACTACAGGGTGCGCGTGAGCGCGACCAATGAGCTTGCGACCGGGGCGTCGAGTCCGCCAATCAGCTTCGAGACTGGCCGCGGCCCGTTCGCTCCTGAAATAACCCTGGAACCAGTGGTGGAGGTATGAGTTGCCGATATTTTTTTTCCTTCGCCTTTTGACTGGCTTTGTCAAGTCTGGCTGGCAAGAAAAGTCATCGACTTCTAAAATTAAACAAATCAATAAAAAAATTGCAAAAATTGCGAACTTCTTTAAAAATTTTAGGCAGCGCCTCTGGCAAATGTGGTCATCAACTGCACCGCAAAGGGCGTGCCCAAACCGTTGGTGCATTGGAGCACTGTGAACAGTAGCGATTTGAGCGCCGCACAATCGGCCACTGATGTCTCAGAAACTGACGTTGTCAATTCGCTGAGGATTACAGGGGTGACTCATTTCCCTCATTTTAAACAAAAAAGATAATAAATGTTGAAATTATTCTTGCACATAGGTCACGACGTCAACGGTGGTGCACTGCACCGCTCGGAACGCAATGGGCGATTCACAGGAGTCGGTCTCGATTGTCGTCCTGGGACCGGGAAGTGTAATTGGAATAGACGCCACTGCGGTCTACAACGGCGTTCGTTTCAACGTGACGCCACCAGAGATCACCAATGGAGAGATTACGGTACGCGCCGAAAATCAAAACATACACACCGTTATTATTTGCTCTGCTGTACTACTACCTACCATAACCCCCCAAATAAACGCTCTGGGCGTTCATTAGTCAACCTGCTTCTATGCTGGGCGTTCATTATAATACGGGGGCGTCCTTTTGAGAATCTACGATATCTCACCATTTTGTTGCACTGACATTCGGGCTTCGGCCGCTAATGAATCGGCTGTAGAATGCGTAGACTTTTTCCAAAACGCTCGCAAACTGCTACATCAATCGGGATGATACCCTCATGGCTCTCATTCAGGGTTACGAGCTGTACCTCTCGAAAAATGATTCTGCCGATTTGGCCGATTGGACTAAGATTGAACTGTCAGATCCTTTAATATTGGCAGAAAATCTAGAAGAAGACACCGTTTACTACTACCGAGGCAGGGCAATTGGTGCCAGAGGCGCCGGGCCAATGTCAGGAATCGAGGAAATAACGACAAGTCTCGCTAGTAAGCATAACTTTTCTTGGTTTTCTATTGATATGGTCGTAAAATATTAAAATAAATATCGTAAGAATTGGAAAAATCTTGTCGTCAAGTTGCAGGCCATAAAAGTAAAGTTACCGTAAAAGACAAAGAGCAGCTTTGAAGCTTTCCTTGTGTTGCATTAAATCTCGA